>JAMOIN010001656.1:0-36866 GCA_024666655.1 Dascyllus trimaculatus | reverse complement strand
CCCAGCACACCGGGATCCCCAGCCCAGCTCACCGGGCTTCCCAGCACAGAACACGGGGCCCCTCAGCACCACAGCCTGCCTGGCTCTCCAGCAGAGCCTGTTCAAACCACTCCCCAGCAGAGCCTGTACACACGGCTCCCCAGCAGCACAGCTTTCCACACCGGGCTCCTCAGCCCAGCTCACCGGGCTCCCCAGCACAGCACACGGGGGCCCCCAGCACCAAAGCCCGCCTGGCAATCCAGCAGACCCTTTTCAAACCACTCCACAGCAGAGCCTGTCCACACGGCTCCCCTGCACCACAGCCCAACACACCGGGCTCCGAAGCCCAGCTCAATGGGCTCCCCAGCACAGCACACGGGGCCCCCCAGCACCACAGCCTGCCTGGCTCTCCAGCAGAGCCATTTCACACCGCTCCCCAGCAGAGCCTGTCAACACGGCTCCGGAGCAGCAAAGCCCAGCACACCGGGCTTCCCCGCCCATCTCACTGGGCTCCCGAGCACAGCACACGGGGGCCCACAGCACCACAGCCCTCCTGGCTCTCCATCAGAGCCTGTTCACACCTCTCCGCAGCAGAGCCTGTCTACACGGCTCTCCAGCACCACAGCCCAGCACATTGGGGTCCCCAGCCCACCTCACCGGGCCCCCCAACATATCACACGGGGGCGCCCAGCATCACAGCCCTCCTGGCTCTACATCAGAGCCTGTTCACACAGCTCCGCAGCAGAGCTTGTCTACACGGATCCCCAGCACCACAGCCCAGCTCACAGGGCTCTCCAGCACTGCACCCGGGGCCCCCCAGCACCACAGCCCGCCTGGCTCTCGAGCAGAGCCTGTTCAAACCACTCCCCCAGCAGAGCCTTTCCACACGGCTCCCCAGCACCACAGCCCAGCACACCGGGCTCCCCAGCGCAGCTCAACGGGCTCCGCAGCACTGCACACGGGCCCCCCAGCACAGCACACGGGCCCCCCCAGCACAGCACACGGGGCTTCCCAGCACCACAGCCCGCCTGGCACTACATCAGAGCCTGTTCAAACCACTCCCCAGCAGAGCCTGACCACAGGGCTCCACAGCACCACAGCCCAGCACACCGGGCTCCCCAGCACAGACCTTGGGGCCCCCCAGCACCGTAGCCGGCCTGGCTCTCCATCAGAGCCTTTTCACACCGCTCCTCAGCAGAGCGTGTCCACACGGCTCCCCAGCACCACAGCACAGAACACCGGGCTCCTCAGCCCAGCTGACCGGGCTCCCCAGCAAAGCACAAGGGGGCACCCAGCACCACAGCCCGCCTGGCTCTCCAGCAAAGCCTGTTCAAACCACTCCCCACCAGAGCCTGTCCACACGGCTCCCCAGCACCAAAGCCCAGCACACCTGGCTCCCCAGCACCACAGCCCAGCACACGGGGCTCCAGGGCCCAGCACACCGGGCTCCGTAGCACAGCAGACGGAGCCCCCCAGCACCAAAGCCCGAATGGCTCCCCAGCAGAGCCTGTCTACACGGCTCCCCAGCAACACAGCCCAGCACAATGGGCTCCCCAGCCCAGCTCACCGGGCTCCACAGCACAGCACACAGGGCCCCCCAGCACCACAGACCGCCTGGCTCTCCAGCAGAGACTGTTCAAACCACTCCCCAGCAGAGCCTGTCCACACGGCTCCCCAGCAGAACAGCCCAGCACACCGGGCTCCGCAGCCCAGCTCAACGGGCTCCCCAGCACAGCACACGGGGGCCCCCAGCACCACAGCCCGCCTGGCTCTCCATCAGAGCCTGTTCACACCGCTCCCAAGCAGAGCTTGTCCACACGGCTCCCCAGCACCACAGCCCTGCACACCGGGAACCCAATCCCAGCACACGGGGGCCCCCAGCACCACATCCCACCTGGCTCTCCAGCAGAGCCGGTTCAAACCACTCGCCAGCACAGCCTGTCCACACGGCTCCCCAGCAGCAGAGCCCATCAGACCGGCCTCCCCAGCCCAGCTCACCGGGCTCCCCAGCACAGCACACGGGGGCCCCCAGTACCACAGCCCGCCTGGCAATCCAGCAGACCCTGTTCAAACCACTCCCCAGGAGAGCCTGTCCACACGGCTCCCCAGCACCAACGCCCAACACACTGGGCTCCGAAGCCCAGCTCAACGGGCTCCCCAGCACAGCACACGGGGCCCCCCAGAACCAAGGGCGGCCTGGCTCTCCATCAGAGCCATTTCACACCGCTCCCCAGCAGAGCCTGTCCACACGGCTCCCCAGCACCACAGCCCAGCTCACCGGGCTCTCCAGCACTGCAAACGGGGCCCCCCAGCACCACAGCCCGCATGGCTCTCGCGCAGAGCCTGTTCAAACCACTCCCCAGAAGAGCCTGTCTTCACGGCTCCCCAGCACCACTGCCCAACTCACCGGGTTCTCCAGCACTGCACATGGGGCCCTCCAGCACCACAGCCTGCCTGGCTCTCCAGCAGAGCCTGTTCAAACCACTCCCCAGCAGAGCCTGTCCACACGGCTCCTCAGCACCACAGCCCAGCTCAACGGGCTCCCCAGCACAGCACACGGGGCCCCCCAGCACCACAGCCCGCCTGGCTCTTCATCAGAGCCATTTCAAACCACTCCCCAGCAGAACCTGTCCACACGGCTTCCCTGCACCACAGCCCAACACACCGGGCTCTGAAGCCCAGCTCAACGGGCACCCCAGCACAGCACACGGGCCCCCCCAGAACGACAGCCCGCCTGGCTCTCCATCAGAGCCATTTCACAGCGCTCCCCAGCAGAGCCTGTCCACACGGTTCCCCAGCACCACAGCCCAGCTCATCGGGCTCTCCAGCACTGCACACGGGGCCCCCCAGCACCACAGCCCGCCTGGCTCTCCATCAGAGCCTGGTCACAGCGATCAGCAGCAGAGCCTGTCCACACGGCTTTCCAGCACCACAGCCGAGCACACCGGGCTACCCAGCACAGCACACGGGGCCCCCCAGCACCACAGCCCGCCTGGCTCTCCAGCAGAGCCTGTTCAAACCTCTCGCCAGCTGAGCCTGTTAACACGGCTCGCCAGCAGCAGAACCCAGCACACCGGGCTCCCCAACCAACCTCACCGGGCCCCACAGCACAGCACACGGGGGCCCCCAGCATCACAGCCCGCTTGGCTCTCCATCAGAGCCTGTTCACACCGCTCCGCAGCAGAGGCTGTCTACACGGCTCCCCAGCACAACAGCCCAGCACACGGGGCTCCCCAGCCCAGGACACCAGGCTCCACAGCACAGCACACGGGGCCCCCCAGCACCACAGCCCCAATGGCTCGCCAGCAGACCCTGTCTACACGGCTCCCCAGCACCACAGCCCAGCACACCGGGCTCCCCAGCCCAGCTCACCAGGCTCCCCCGCACAGCACACGGGGGCCCCAAGCACCACAGACCGCCTGGCTGTCCAGCAGAGCCTGTTCACACCGCTCCCCAGCAGAGCCTGTCCACACGGCTCCCCAGCACAAAAGCCCAGCACACAGGGTTCCCCAGCCCAGCTCACCGGGGTCCCCAGCCCAGCACACGGGGGCCCCCACCACAGCTCACCGGGCTCCCCTGAACCACAGCCCGCATGGCTCTCCATCAGAGCCTGTTCAACCCTCTCCCCAGCAGAGCCTGTCCACACGGCTCCCCAGCACCACAGCCCAGAACACCAGGCTCCCCAGCACAGCACACGGGGCGCCCCAGCACCACAGCCCGCCTGGCTCTCCATCAGAACCTGTTCAACCCTCTCACCAGAAGAGCCTGTCCACACGGCTCCCCAGCACCACAGCCAAACACACCGGGCTCCCCAGCCCAACTCAACGGGCTCCCCAGCACAGCACACGCGCCCCCCCAGCACAGCACACGGGGCTACCCAGCACAACGACCCGACTGGCTCTCCATCACAGCCTGTTCAACCCTCTCCCCAGAAAAACCTGTCCACACGGCTTCCCAGTACCACGGCCCAGCACACTGGGCTCCGAAACCCAACTGACTGGGCTCCCGAGTACAGCACCCGGGGGACCCCAGCACCACAGCCCGGCTGGCTCTCCATCAGAGCCTGTTCACCCCGCTCAACAGCACAGCCTGTCTACACGGCTCCCCATCACCACAGCAAAGCACACAGGGATCCCCAGCCCAGCTCACCGGGCTCCTTAGCACAGCTCACGGGGTCCCCCAGCACCACAGCCCGACTGGCTCTCCATCAGAGCCTGTCTCCACGGCTCCCCAGCACCACAGCCCAGCTCACCGTGCTCCCCAGCACCACAGCCCAGCACACCGGGCTCCCGAGCCCAGCTCAACGGGCTCCCCTGCACAGCACACGGGGCCCCCCAGGACAGCACACGGGCCCCCCCAGCAAAGCACACGGGGCTTCCCAGCACAACAGCCCGCCTGGCTCTCCATCAGAGCCTGTACAAAACTCTCTTCAGCAGAGCCTGTCCACACGGCTCCCCAGCACAACAGCCCAGCACACCGGGCTCCCCAGCCAAGCTCACCGGGCTCCCCAGCACAGCACATGGAAGCCCCCAGCACCACATCCCGACTGACTCTCCATCAGAGCATGTTCACACCGCTCCTAAGATGAGCCTGTCCAACACGGCTCGCCAGTACCACAGCCCAGCACACCGTGGTCCCCAGCACAGCACACGGGGCCCCCCAGCGCCACAGCCCGCCTGGCTCTCCAGCCGAGCCTGTGCAAACCGCTCCCCAGCAGAGCCTGTCCACACGGCTCCCCAGCAGCAGAGCCCAGCACACCGGTCTCCCCAGCCCACCTCACAAGGCCCCCCAGCACAGCACACGGGGGCCCACACCATCACAGCCCGCCTAGCTCTCCATCAGAGCCTGTTCACACCGCTCCCCAGCAGAGCCTGTCTACACGGCTCCCCATCACCACAGCCCAGCACACCGGGCTCCCCAGCCCAGCTCACAGGGCTCCCCAGCACTGCACACGGGGCCCCCCAGCACGACAGCCCGCCTGGCTCTCGAGCAGAGCCTGTTCAAACCACTCCCCAGCAGAGCCTGTCCACACGGCTCACCAGCACCACAGCCCAGCACACCGGGCTCACCAGCCCACCACACCGGGCTCCCCAGCACAGCACACGGGCCCCCCCAGCACAGCACACGGGGCTTACAAGCACAACAGCCCGCCTGGCTCTCCATCAGAGCCTGTTCACTCCGCTCCCCAGAAGAGCCTGTTCAAACCACTCGCCAGCAGAGCCTGTCCACAGGGCTCCCCAGCCAAGCACACCGGGCTCCTCAGCCAAGCTCACAGGGCTCCCCAGCACAGCACACGGGGGTCCCCAGCACCACAGCCCGCCTGGCTATCCAACAGAGCCTATTCAAACTACTCGCCAGCAGAACCTGTACACACGGCTCCCCAGTACCAAATCACAAAACACCGGGCTCCCCAGCACAGCACGCGGTGCCCCCCAGCACCACAGCCTGCCTGGCTCTCCATCAGAGCCTGTTCACACCGCTCCGCAGCAGAGCCTGTCTACACGGCTCCCCATCACCACAGCCTAGCTCACCGGGCTCCCCAGCACACGGGGCTCCCCAGCCCCACAGCCCGAATGGCTCGCCAGCAGAGCCTGTCTACACGGCTCCCCAGCACCACAGCCCAGGACACACGTCTCCCCAGCCCAGCTCACCGGGCTCCCCAGCGCAGCACACGAGGGCCCCCAGCACCACAGCCCGCCTGGCTGTCCAGCAGAGCCTGTTCACACCGCTCCCCAGCAGAGCCTGTCCACACGGCTCCCCAGCACAACAGCCCAGCACACGGGGTTCCCCAGCCGAGCTCACCGGGGTCCCCAGCCCAGCACACGGGGGCCCCCAGCACCACAGCCAGCCTGGCTCTCCAGCAGAGACTGTTCAAACCACTCCCCAGAAGAGCCTTTCCACACGGCTCCCCAGCAGAGCCTGTCCACACGGCTCCCCAGCACCACAGCCCAGCACACCGGGCTCCACAACCCAGCTCAACGGGCTCCCCAGCAAAGCACACGGGGGGCCCCAGCACCACAGCCCGCCTGGCTATCCAGCAGAGCCTGTTCAAACCACTCCCCAGCAGAGCCTGTCCACACGGCTCCCCAGCACAACAGCCCAACACACCGGGCTCCGAAGCCCAGCTCATCGGGCTCCCCAGCACAGCACACGGGGCCCCCCAGCACCACAGCCCGCCTGGCTCTCCATCAGAGCCTGTCTACACGGCTCCCCAGCAGCACAGCCCAGCACGCCGCAGCACAGCCCGCCTGGCTATCCATCAGAGACTGTTCAAACCGCTCCCCAGCAGATCCTGTCCACACGGCTCCCCAGCAGCACAGCCCAGCACACTGGCCTCCCCAGCCCAGCTCACCGGGCTTCCCAGCACAGCACACGGGGCCCCCCAGCACCACATCCCGCCTGGGTCTCCATCATGGCCTGTTCACACCGCTCCCCAGCAGAGCCTGTCCACACGGCTACACAGCACCACTGCCCAGCACACCGGGCTCCCCAGGCAGGCTCAACGGGCTCCCCAGCATGGAACACGGGGAACCCCAGCACCACAGCCAGCCTGGCTCTGCAGCAGAGCCTGTTCAAACCACTCCCCAGCAGAACCTGTTCACACGGCTCCCCACCAGCACAGCCCAGTACACCGGGCTCCCCAGCCCAGCTCACCGGGCTCCCCAGTACAGCACACGGGGCTCCCCAGCAGAGCCTGTCTACACGGTTGGCCAGCACCACATTCCAGTACACCGGGCTCCCCAGCCCAGCTCACCAGGCCCCCCAACACAGCACACGGGGCCCCCAGCACCACAGCCCGCCTGGCTCTGCAGCAGAGCCTGTTCAACCCTCTCCCCAGCAGAGCCTGTCCACACGGCTCCCCAGCACCACAGCCCAGCACACCGGGCTCCCAAGCGCAGCTCAACGGGCTCCCCAGCACAGCACACTTGACAACCCAGCACCACAGCCCAGCAAACCGGGATCCGCAGCCCAGGTCACCGGGCTCCCCAGCACAGCACACGGGGGCCCCCAGCACCACAGCCAGCCTGGCTCTCCATCAGAGCCTCTTCACACCGCTCCCCAGAAGAGGCTTTCCACACGGCTCCCCAGCACCACAGCCCAGCACACCGGGCTCCCCAGCCATGCTCACCGGGCTCCGTTGCAGAGCACACGGGGGCCCCCAGCACAACAGCCCGCCTGGCTCTCCATCAGAGCCAGTTCACACCGCTCCCCAGCAGAGCCTGTCTACATGGCTCCCCAGCAGCACAGCCCAGCACACCGCAGCACAGCCCGCCTAGCTCTCCAGCAGAGCCTCTTCACACCACTCCCCAGCAGAGCCTATGTACACGGCTCCCCAGCAAGACAGCCCAGCACACTGGGCTCCGAAGCCCAGCTCACTGGGCTCCCGAGCACAGCACACGGGGGCCCCCAGCACCACAGCCCGGCTGGCTCTCCATCAGAGCCTTTTCACACCGCTCCCCGACAGAGCCTGTCCAAACGGCTCCCCAGCAGCACAGCCCAGCACACCGGGCTCCCCAGCCCAGCTCACCAGGGTCCCCAGCACAGAACACGGGGCCCCCCAGCACCACATCAAGCCATGCTCTCCATCAGAGCCTGTTCACACCGCTCCGCAGCAGAGCCTGTCTACACGGCTCCCCAGCACCAAAGCACAGAACACCGGGCTCCCCGGCCCAGCTCACAGGGCTAACCAGCACAGCACACGGGGCCCCCCAGAACCACAGCCCGCCTTTCTCTCCATCAGAGCGTTTTCACACCGCTCCCTAGCAGAGCCTGTCCACACGGCTCCCCAGCACCACAGCCCAGCACACCGGGCTCCTCAGCCCAGCTCACCGGGCACCCCAGCACAGCACAGGGGGGCCCCAAGCACCACAGCCCGCCTGGCTCTCCTGCAGAGCCTTTTCAAACCACTCCACAGCACAGCCTGTCCACACGGCTCCCCAGCACCACAGCCCAGCACACCGGGCTCCCCAGCCCAGCTCACAGGGCAAACCAGCACAGCACACGGGGCCCCCCAGAACCACAGCCCGCCTTTCTCTCCATCAGAGCGTTTTCACACCATTCCCTAGCAGAGCCTGTCCACACGGCTCCCCAGCACCACAGCCCAGCACACCGGGCTCCTCAGCCCAGCTCACCGGGCACCCCAGCACAGCACAGGGGGGCCCCAAGCACCACAGCCCGCCTGGCTCTCCTGCAGAGCCTTTTCAAACCACTCCACAGCACAGCCTGTCCACACGGCTCCCCAGCACCACAGCCCAGCACACCGGGCTCCCCAGCACGGCACACGCGGCCCCCCAGCACCACAGCCCGCCTGGCTCTCCATCAGAGCCTTTTCACACCGCTCCTCAGCAGAGCCTGTCTACACGGCTCCCCATCACCACCGTCCAGCACACCGGGCTCCCCAGCACCAAAGCCCAGCACACGGGGCTCCCCAGCCCAGCACACCGGGCCCCCCGGCACAGCACACGGGGCCCCCCAGCACCACAGCCCGAATGGCTGGCCAGCAGACCCTGTGTACACGGCTCCCCATCACCACAGTCCAGCACACCGGGCTCCCCAGCAGAACAGCCCAGCACACCGGGCTCCCCAGCACAGCACACGGGGGCCCCCAGTACCACAGCCCGCCTGGCTCTCCATCAGAGCCTGTTAAACCCTCTCCTCATGAGAGCCAGTCCACACGGCTTCCAAGCACCACAGCCCAGCACACTGGGCTCCGAAGCCAAGCTCACTGGGATCCCGAGCACAGCACACGGGGGCCCCCAGCACCACAGCCCGGCTGGCTCTCCATCAGAGCCTTTTCACACCGCTCCCCGACAGAGCCTGTCCACACGGCTTCCCAGCATAGATGCCTAGCACACCGGGATCCCCAGCCCAGCTCAACGGGCTCACCAGCACAGCACACGGGGCCCCCCAGCACCACAACACGCCTGGCTCTCCATCAGAACCTGTTCAACTCTCTCCCCAGCAGAGCCTGTATACACGGCTCCCCAGCACCACAGCCCAGCACACCGGGCTCCCCAGCCCAACTCAACGGGCTCCCCAGCACAGCACACGGGCCCCCCCAGCACAGCACACGGGGCTACCCAGCACAACAGCCCGCCTGGCTCTCCATCAGAGCCTGTTCAACCCTCTCCCCAGCAGAGCCTGTCCACACAGCTCCCCAGAACCACAGCCCAGCACACCGGGCTCCAAAGCCCAGCTCACCGTGGCCCCCAGCACAGCACATGGGGGCCCCCAGCACTGCACACGGGGCCCCCCAGCACCACAGCCCGCCTGGCTCTCCAGCAGAGCCTGTTCACACTGCTCCCCAGCAGAGCCTGTCTACAAGGCTCCCCAGCGGCACAGCCCAGCACACCGGGCTCCTCTGCCCATCTCACCGGGCTCCCCGGCACAACAGTCCGCCTGGCTCTCCATCAGAGCCTATTCAAACCACTCCGCAACAGAGCCTGTCCACACGGCTCCCAAGCACCACAGCCCAGCACACCGGTCTCCCCAGCCCAGCTCACAGGGCTAACCAGCACAGCACACGGGGCCCCCCAGCACCACAGCCCGAATGGCTCCCCAGCAGAGCCTGTCTACACGGTTCCCCAGCACCACAGCCCAGCACACCGGTCTCCCCAGCCCAGCTCAACGGGCTCCCCAGCACTGCACACGCGGGCCCCCAGCACCACAGCCTGTCTGGCTCTCCATCAGAGCCTGTCCACACGGCTCCCCAGCACCACAGCCCAGCACACCGGGCTCCCCAGCCAGGCTCACCGGGCTCCCCAGCAGCACAGCCCCGCAAACTGCAGCACAGCCCGCCTGGCTCTCCATCAGAGCCTGTTCACATCGCTCCCAAGCAGAGCCTGTCTACACGGTTCCCCAGAACCACAGCCCAGCACACCGGGCTCCCCAGCACAGCACACGGGGCCCCCCACCACCACAGCCCGCCGCGCTCTCGAGCAGAGCCTGTTCAAACCACTCCCGAGCAGAGCCTGTCCACACGGCTCTCCAGCACCACAGCCCAGCACACCGGGCTCCCCAGCCCAGCTCAACGAGATCCCCAGCACAGCACACGGGGCCCTCCAGCACCACAGCCCGCCTGGCTCTCCATCATATCCTGTTCAACCCTCTCCCCAGCAGAGCCTGTCCACACGGCTCCCCAGCACCACAGCCCAGCACACCGGGCTCCCCAGCACAGCTCAACGGTCTCCCCAGCACAGCACACGGGGCCCACCAGCACAGCACACGGGGCTTCCCAGCACAACAGCCCGCCTGGATATCCAGCAGAGCCTTTTCAAACCACTCGCCAGAAGAGACTGTCAACACGGCTCCCCTGCACCACAGCCCAGCACACCGGGCTCCTCAGCCCAGCTCACAGGGCTCCCCATCACAGCACACGAGGGCCCCCAGCACCACAGCCCGCCTGGATATCCAGCAGAGCCTTTTCAAACCACTCCCCAGCAGAGCCTGTCCACACGGTTCCCTAGCACCAAAGCCCAACACACCGGGCTCCCCAGCCAAGCTCAACGGGCTCCCCAGCACAGCACACGGGGCCCCCCAGCACCACAGCCCGCCTGGCTCTCCATCAGAGCCTTTTCACACCGCTCCCCAGCAGAGCCTGTCCACACGGTTCCCCAGCAGAGCCTGTCCACACGGCTACCCAGCAGAACAGCCCAGAACACCGGGCTCCCCAGCCCAGCTCAACGGGCTGCCCAGAACAGCACATGGGGCCCCCAACACCACAGCCCGCCTGGTTCTCCATCAGAGCCTCTTCAGACCGCTCCCCAGCAGAGCCTGTCCATACGGCTCCCCAGCACCACTGCCCAGCACACCGGGCACCCAAGCACAGCACACGGGGGCCCCCAACACCACAGCCGGCCTGGCTTTCCATCAGAGCCTGTTCACACCCCTCCCAAGCAGAGCCTGTCTACACGGCTCCCCAGCAACACAGCCCAGCACACCGGACTCCCCAGCCCAGCTAACCGGGCTCCCCAGCACAGCACACCGGGCCCCCCAGCACCACAGCCCGCCTGGCTCTCCATCAGGGCCTGTTCAAACCACTCCCCAACAGAGCCGGTCCACACGGCTCCCCAGCAGCACAGCCCAGCACACTGGCCTCCCCAGCCCAGCACACCGGGCTCCCCAGCACCACAGCCCAGCGGACGGTGCTCCCCAGCCCAGCACACCGGGCTCCCCAGCACAGCACACGGGGCCGCCCAGCACCACAGCCCGCCTAGCTCTCCATCAGAGCCTGTTGAAACCACTCCCCAGCAGAGCCTGTCCACACGGCAACCCAGCACCACAGCCCAGCACACCAGGCTCCCAAGCCCAGCTCACCGGGCTCCCCTGCACACGGGGGCCCCCAGCAACACAGCGCGCCTTGCTCTCCAGCAGAGCCTGTTCACACCGCTCCCCAGCCGAGCCTGTCTACACGTCTCCGCAGCAGCACAGCCTAGCACACCGCAGCACAGACCGCCTGGCTTTCCAGCAGAGCCTGTCCACACCGCCCCCCAGCAGAGCCTGTCCACACGGCTCCCCAGCACTAGAGCCCAGCACACCGAGCTCCCCAGCACAGCACACGGGGGCCCACAGCACCACAGCCCGCCTGGCTCTCCAGCAGACCCTATTTACAACGCTGCCCAGCAGAGCCTGTCTACACGGCTCCCCAGCACCACAGCCCAGCACACCGGGCTCCCCAGCAAAGCTCACCGGGTTCCCCAGCACAGCACACGGGGGCCCCCAGCACCACAGCACGCCTGGCTCTCCATCAGAGACTGTTCACACCGCTCCCCAGCAGAGCCTGTTCACTCCGCTGCCCAGCAGAGCCTGTCTACACGGCTCCCCAGCACAACAGCCCAGCACACCGGGCTCCCCAGCCCATCTCACCGGGCTCCCCAGCACAGCACACGGGGCCCCCGACCACCACAGCCAGCCTGGCTCTCCATCAGAGCCTGTTCACACCGCTAACCAGCAGAGCCTGTCCACACGGCTTCCCAGCACCACAGCCAGCCTGACTCTCCATCAGAGCCTGTTCAACCCTCTCCCCATCAGAGCCTGTCCACACGGCTTCCCAGCACCACAGCCCAGCACACTGGGATCCGAAGCCCAGCTCACTGGGCTCCCGAGCACAGCACACGGGGGCCCCCAGTACCACAGCCCGACTGGCTCTCCATCAGAGCCTTTTCACACCGCTCCGTAGCAGAGCCTATCCACACGGCTCCCCAGCACCATAGCCCAACACACCGGGCTCCCCAGCACAGCACACCGGGCACCCCAGAACCAATGCCCGCCTGGCTCCCCAGCAGAGCCTGTCCACACGGCTCCCCAGCAGCACAGCCCAGCACACCGGGATCCCCAGCACAGGACACGGGGGCCCCCAGCACCACAGCCCGCCTGGCTCTCCAGCAGAGCCTCTTCACACCGCTCCCCAGCAGAGCCTGTCTACACGGCTCCCCAGCACCACAGCCCAGCACACCGGGCTCCCCAGCACAGCACACGGGGGCTCACAGCACCACAGCCCGCCTGGCTGTCAATCAGAGCCTGTTCAAACCACTCCCCAGCAGAGCCTGTCCACTTGGCTCCCCAGCAGCACAGCCCAGCACAACGGGCTCCCCAGCACAGCACAAGGGGCCCCCAGCACCACAGCCCGCCTGGCGCTCCATCAGAGCCTGTTCACACCGCTCCCCAGCAGAGCCTTTCCAAACTGCTCCCCAGCACCACAGCCCAGCACACCGGGCTCCCCAGCGCTTCTCACCGGACTCCCCAGCACAGCACACAGGGGCCCCCAGCACAGCTCACCGGGCTCCCCAGCACAGCACACGGGGCCCCCAAGCACCACAGCCCGCCTGGCGCTCCATCAGAGCATGTTCACACCGCTCCCCAGTAGAGCCTGTACACACGGCTCCCCAGCACCAAAGCCCAGCACACCGGGCTCCCCAGCCCAGCTCACCGGGCTCCCCAGCAAAGCCCCCGGGGGCACCCAGCACCACAGCCTGCCTGACTCTCCATCAGAGCCTTTTCACACCGCTCCCCAGCAGAGCCTTTCCACACAGCTCCCCAGCACCACAGCCCAGCACACCGGGCTCTCCAGCCCAAATCAACAGGCTCCCCAGCACAGAACACGGACCCCCCAGCACCACAGCCTGTCTGGCTCTCCATCAGAGTCTGTCCACACGGCTCCCCAGCAGAGCCTGTCCACACGGCTCCCCAGCACCACAGCCCGCCTGGCTCTCAATCAGAGCCTGTTCAAACAGCTCCCCAGCAGAGCCTTTCTACACGACTCCCCAGCAGCCCCGCACACTGCAGCACAGCCCGCCTGGTTCTCTATCAGAGCCTGATCACACCGCTCCCCAGCAGACCCTGTCCACACGGCACCCCAGCAGCTCAGCCCAGAACACCGGGCTCCGCAGCCCAGCTCACCGGGCTTCCAAGCACAGCACACGGGGCCCCCCAGCACCACAGCCTGCCTGGCTCTCCATCAGAGCCTTTTCACAACGCTTCCCAGCAGACCCTGTCCACACGGCACCCCAGCAGCTCAGCCCAGCACACCGGGATCCCCAGCCCAACTCAGCGGGCCCCCCAGCACAGCACACGGGGGCCCCCAGCACCACAGCCCGCCTGGCTCTCCATCAGAGCCATTTCAAACTATTCCCCAGCAGAGCCTGTCCACACGGCTCCCCAGCAGCACAGCCCAGCTCACCGGGCTCCCCAGCACAGCAAACGGCGCCCCCCAGCAGAGCCTGTCTACACGGTTCGCCAGCACCACAGCCCAGCACACCGGGCTCCCCAGCCCAGCTCAACGGGCTCCCGAGCACAGCACACGGGGGCCCCCAGCACCACAGCCCGCCTGGCTCTCCATCAGAGCCTGTTCAATCCGCTCTCCAGCAGAGCATGTCTTCACGGTTCGCAAGCACCACAGCCCAGCACACCGGGCTCCCCAGCACAGCACACGAGGGGCCCCAGCACCACAGCCCGCCTGGCTCCCCAGCAGCACAGCCCAGCTCACCCCGCTCCCCAGCACATCACACGGGGGCCCCCAAAACCACAGCCCACCTGGCTCTCCAGCAGTTGTTTTCAAACCACTCCCCAGCACAGCCTGTCCACACGCCTCCCCAGCAGCACAGCCCAGCACACGGGGCTCCCCAGCCCAGCTCACCGGGGTCCCCAGCAAAGCACACGGGGGCCCCCAAAACCACAGCCCGCCTGGCTTTCCATCAGAGCCTGTTCACACCGCTCCCCAGCAGAGCCTGTCCACACGGCTCCCCAGAAGAGCCTGTCCACACGGCTCCCCAGCAGAACAGCCCAGCACACCGGGCTCCCCAGCCCAGCTCTACGGGCTCCCCAGCACAGCACAACGGGCTCCCCAGCACAGCACATGGGGGCCCCCAGCACCACAGCCCGCCTGGCTCTCCATCAGAGCCTGTTCACACCGCTCCCAAGCAGAGCTTGTCCACACGGCTCCCCAGCACCACAGCCCTGCACACCGGGAACCCAATCCCAGCACACGGGGGCCCCCAGCACCACATCCCACCTGGCTCTCCAGCAGAGCCGGTTCAAACCACTCGCCAGCACAGCCTGTCCACACGGCTCCCCAGCAGCAGAGCCCATCAGACCGGCCTCCCCAGCCCAGCTCACCGGGCTCCCCAGCACAGCACACGGGGGCCCCCAGTACCACAGCCCGCCTGGCAATCCAGCAGACCCTGTTCAAACCACTCCCCAGGAGAGCCTGTCCACACGGCTCCCCAGCACCAACGCCCAACACACTGGGCTCCGAAGCCCAGCTCAACGGGCTCCCCAGCACAGCACACGGGGCCCCCCAGAACCAAGGGCGGCCTGGCTCTCCATCAGAGCCATTTCACACCGCTCCCCAGCAGAGCCTGTCCACACGGCTCCCCAGCACCACAGCCCAGCACACCGGGCTCCCCAGCACAGCACACGGGGCCCCCCAGCACCACAGCCCGCCTGGCTCCCAAGCAGAGCCTGTTCACACCGCTCCCCAGCAGAGCCTGTCTACACGGCTCCCCATCACCACAGCCCAGCACACCGGGCTCCCCAGCCCAGCTCACCGGTCTCCCCAGGACAGCACTCGGGACCCCCCAGCACCACAGCCAACCTGGCTCTACATCAGAGCCTGGTCACAGCGCTCCGCAGCAGAGCCTGCCCACACGGCTCCCCAGCAGCACAGCCCATTACACCGGGCTCCCCAACCCAGCTCAACGGGCTCCCCAGCCCAGCTCAACGGGCTCCCCAGAACAGCACACGGGGCCCCCCAGCACCACAGCCCGCCTGGCTCTCCGGCACAGCCTGTTTAAACCGCTCCCCAACAGAGCCTGTCCACACGGCTCCCCAGCACCATAGCCCAGCACACCGGGCTCCTAAGCCCAGCTCACCGGGCTCCCCAGCACAGCACACGTCGGCCCCCAGTACCACAGCCCGCCTGGCAATCCAGCAGACCCTGTTCAAACCACTCCCCAGCAGAGCCTGTGCACACGGCTCCCCAGCACCACCGCCCAACACACCGGGCTCCGAAGCCCAGCTTAACGGGCTCCCAGCACAGCACACGGGGCCCCCCAGAACCACAGCCCGCCTGGCTCTCCATCAGAGCCATTTCACACCGCTCCCCAGCAGAGCCTGTCCACATGGCTCCCCAGCACCACAGCCCAGCTCACCGTGCTCTCCAGCACTGCACACGGGGCCCCCCAGCACCACAGCCCGCCTGTCTCTCCATCAGAGCCTGTTCACACCGCTCCCCAGAAGAACCTGTCCACACGGCACCCCAGCAGCTCAGCCCAGCACACCGGGCTCCGCAGCCCAGCTCACCGGGCTTCCGAGCACAGCACACGGGGCCCCCCAGCACCACAGCCCGCCTGGCTCTCCATCAGAGCCTTTTCACACCGCTTCCCAGCAGACCCTGTACACACGGCACCCCAGCAGCTCAGCCCAGCACACCGGGCTCCGCAGCCCAGCTCACCGGGCGACCGAGCACAGCAAACGGGGGCCCCCAGCACCACAGCCCGCCCGTCTCTATCAGAGCCTGTTAACACCACTTCCCAGCAGACCCTGACCACACGGCACCCCAGCAGCTCAGCCCAGCACACCGGGCCCCGCAGCCCAGCTCACCGGGCTACCAAGCACAGCACACGGGGGCCCCCCAGCACCACAGCCCAACTGGCTCTCCATCAGAGCCTTTTCACACCGCTTCCCAGCAGACCCTGTCCACACGGCACGCCAGCAGCTCAGCCAAGCACACCGGGCTCCCCAGCGCAACTCACCGGGCCCCCCAGCACAACACAAGGGGCCCCCCAGCACCACAGCCCGCCTGGCTCTCCATCAGAGCCTGTTCACACCGCTCCCCAGCAGAACCTGTTCACTCCGCTCCCCAGCAGAGCCTGTCTACACGGCTCCCCAGCACCACAGCCCAGCACACCGGGCTCCCCAGCCCAGCTCACCGGGCTCCCCAGCACAGCACACGGGGCCCCCCAGCACCACAGCCCGCCTGGCTCCCCAGCAGAGCCTGTTCAAACAGGTCCCCAAGGGAGCCTGTTCAAACCACTCTGTCAGGAGACGATCCCCGATCGCCTCATGACCTGCTGGGAGAATAATCAATAGAGTCAGACACAGAGAGATTCTTTGTACAAAGGGCACCCTGCTCAGTACAATCTACCAAGGCAGAGTCGCGCTGAGCAGTTCCTTGTTCCTGTATTTATACAAAAGCTGGGTTACACAGAGAAACCCGAGCAGGGGCGGTCCCTGCTCGGAGCAGTTGTAAGGAAGTAGCAGAGAGCAAGAACACATGTGAGGAGCATATATGTGAGGAATCAGTTACGCTGGTTCCTCCTATTAAATAAATCTTGAGTGAGCTGATAAGTGACATCTAAGTTTTCTTCGAACACACTCCCCAGCAGAGCCTGTCCACAAGGCTCCCAAGCAGCACAGCCCAGCACACCGGGCTCCCCAGCCCAGCTCACCGGGCTCCCAAGCACAGCACACGGGGGCCCGCAGCAACACAGCGCGCCTTGCTCTCCAGCAGAGCCTGTTGAAACCGCTCCCCAGCAGATCCTGTCCACACGGCTCCCCAGATGCACAGCCCAGCACACCGGGCTGCCCAGCCCAGCTCACCGGTCTCCCCAGCACAGCAAACGTGGGCCCCCAGCACCACAGCCCGCCTGGCTCTCCATCAGAGCCTGTTCACAAAGCTCCCCAGAAGAGCCTGTCTACACGGCTCCCCAGCAGCCCCGCACACCGCAGAACAGCCCGCCTGGCTCTCCATCAGAGCCTGTTCACACCGCTTCCCAGCAGACCCTCTCCACACGGCACGCCAGCAGCTCAGCCCAGCACACTGGGCTCCGCAGCCCAGCACACCAGGCTACCGAGCACAGGACACGGGGGCCCCCAGCACCACAGCCCGCCTGGCTCTCCATCAGAGCCTGTTCACACCACTCCGCAGCAGAGCCTGTCTATACGGCTCCCCATCACCAAAGCCCAGCACACCGGGCTCCCCAGCACCACAGCCCAGCACACGGGGCTCCCCAGCCCAGAACACCGGGCTCCCCAGCACAGCACACGGGGCCCACCAGCACAGCACACGGGGCTTCCCAGCACAACAGCCCGCCTGGCTCTCCATCAGAGCCTGTTCAACCCTCTCCCCAGCATAGCCTGTCCACACGGCTTCCCAGCACCACAGACCAGCACACTGGGCTCCGAAGCCCAGCTCACTGGGCTCCCCAGTACAGCACACGGGGGCCCCCGGCACCACAGCCCGGCTGGCTCTCCATCAGAGCCTGTTCACACCGCTCAACAGCAAAGCCTGTCTACACGGCTCCCCAGCAACACAGCCCAGCACACCGGGCTCGCCAGCACAGCACACGGGGGCCCAAAGCACAGCACACGGGGGCCCCCAGCACCAAAGCCCGCCTGGCTCTCCAGCAGAACCTGTTCAAACCACTCCCCAGCACAGCCTGTCCACACGCCTCCCCAGCAGGACAGCCCAGCACACCGGGCTCCCCAGCCCAGCTCACCGGGCTCCCCAGCAAAGCACACGGGGGCCCCCAACACCACAGCCCGCCTGGTTCTCCACCAGAGCCTGTTCAAACCTTTCCCCAGCAGAGACTGTCCATACGGCTCCCCAGCAGCACAGCCCTGCACACCGGGCTCCCCAGCCCAGCTAACCGGGCTCCCAGGCACAGCACACGGGGGCTCCCAGCACCACAGCCCGCTTGGCTCTCCATCAGAGACTGTTCACACCGCTCCCCAGCAGAGCCTGTTCACTCCGCTCCGCAGCAGAGCCTGTCTACACGGCTCCCGAGCAGCACAGCCCAGCACACCGGGCTCCCCAGCACAGCACACGGGGCCCCCAAGCACCACAGCCAGCCTGGCTCCCCAGTAGAGCCTGTTCAAACCACTCCCCAGCAGTCCCTGTCCACACGGCTTCCCAGCAGCACAGCCTAGCACAGCGGGCTCCCCGGCCAAGCTCACCGGGCTCCCCAGCACAGCACACGGGGGCCACCAGCACCACATCCCACCTAGCTCTCCATCATGGCCTGTTCACACCGCTCCCCAGCAGAGCCTGTCCACACGGCTCCCCAGCACCACAGCCCAGCACACCGGGCTCCCCAGCCAGGCTCAACGGGCTCCCCCGCACAGAGCACGGGGCCCCCCAGCACCACAGCCCGCCTGGCTCTCCATCAGGGCCTGTCCACACCGCTCCTCAGCAGAGCCTGTCCACACTGCTCCCCAGCACCACTGCCCAGCACACCGGGCTCCCCAGCCCTGTTCAACGGGCTACCCAACACAGCACACGGTGCCCGCCACAACCACAGCCCGCCTGGCTCTTTAGCAGATCCTGTTCAAACCACTCCCCAGCAGAGCCTGTCCACATGGCTCCCCAGAAGCACAGCCCAGCACACCGGGCTCCCCAGCCCAGAACACGGGGTTCCCCCAGCACCACAGCCCGCCCGGCGCTCCATCAGAGCCTCTTCACACCGCTCCCCAGAAGAGCCTTTCCACGCTGCTCCCCAGCACCACGGCCCAGCACACCGGGCTCCCCAGCCCTGCTCACCCGGCTCCCCAACACAGCACACGGGGGCCCTCAGCACAGCTCTCCGGGCTCCCCTGAACCACAGCCCGCATGGCTCTCCATCAGAGCCTGTCCACACCGCTCCTCAGCAGAGCCTGTCCTCACTGCTCCCCAGCACCACTGCCCAGCACACCGGGCTCCCCAGCCCTGTTCAACGGGCTACCCAGCACAGCACACGGTGCCCGCCACAACTACAGCCCGCCTGGCTCTGTAGCAGATCCTGTTCAAACCACTCCCCAGCAGAGCCTGTCCACATGGCTCCCCAGAAGCACAGCCCAGCACACCGGGCTCCCCAGCCCAGAACACGGGGTTCCCCCAGCACCACAGCCCGCCCGGCGCTCCATCAGAGCCTCTTCACACCGCTCCCCAGAAGAGCCTTTCCACGCTGCTCCCCAGCACCACGGCCCAGCACACCGGGCTCCCCAGCCCTGCTCACCCGGCTCCCCAACACAGCACACGGGGGCCCTCAGCACAGCTCTCCGGGCTCCCCTGAACCACAGCCCGCATGGCTCCCCATTAGAGCTTGTTCAACCCTCTCCCCAGCAGAGCCTGTCCACACGGCTCCCCAGCACCACAGCCCAGCACACCGGGCTACCCAGCACAGCACACGGGGCCCCCCAGCACAAAAGCCCGCCTGACTCTCCAGCAGAGCCTGTTCAAACCACTCGCCAGCAGAGCCTGTCTACACGGCGACCCGGCACCACAGCGCAGCTCACTGGGCTCCTCTGCCCAGCTCACCGGGCTCCCCAGCACAGCACATTTGGCATCCCAGCACCAAAGCCCGCCTGGCTCTCCATCAGAGCCTGTTCACTCCGCTCCCCAGCAGAGCCTGTCGACAAGGCTCCCCAGCAGAGACTGTCCACACGGCTCCCCAGCACCACAGCCCAGCACACCGGGCTCCCCAGCACAGCACACGGGGCCCCCCATCACCACAGTCCGCCTGGCTCTCCATCAGAGCCTGTTCACACCGCTCCCCAGCAGAGCCTGTCTACACGGTTCCCCAGCACCACAGCCCAGCACACCGGGCTCCCCAGCACAGCTCACCGGGCCCCCCAGCACAGCACACATGGGCCCCCAGCGCCAGAGCCCGCCTGGTACTCCATCAGAGCCTGTTCAAACCACTCCCCAGCAGAGCCTGTCCACACGGCTCCCCAGCACCACAGCCCAGCACACCGGGCTCCCCAGCCCAGCTCAACGGGTTCCCCAGCACAGCACACGGGGGCCCCCAGCACATCTCACCAGGCTCCCCTGTACCACAGCCCGCCTGGCTCTACATCAGAGCCTGTTCAACCCTCTCCCCAGCAGAGCCTGTCCACACAGCTCCCCAGCACCACAGCCCAGGACACCGGGCTCCCCAACACAGCACACGATGCCCCCCAGCACAACAGCCCGCCTGACTCTCCAGCAGAGCCTCTTCAAACCACTCCCCAGCAGAGCCTGTCCACGCGGCTCCCCAGCACCACAGCCAAGCACACCGGGCTCCTCAGCCCAGCTCAACGGGCTCCCCAGCACAGCTCACCGGGCTCCCCAGCCCAACTCACCGGGCTCCCCAGCACAGCACACAGGGCCCCCCAGCACCACAGCCCGCGTGGCTCTCCATCAGAGCCTGTTCACACCGCTCCCCAGCAGAGCCTGTCCACACGGCACCCAAGCACCACAGCCCAGCACACCGGGCTCCCCAACCCAGCACACCGGGCTCCCCAGCCCAGCTCACCGGGCCGCCCAGCACAGCACACGGGGGCCCCCAGCACTACCGCCCGCCTGGCTCTCCAGCAGAGACTGTTCAAACCACTCCCCAGCAGAGCCTGTCCACACGGTTCCCCAGCAGAGCCTGTCCACATGGCTCCCCAGCAGAACAGCCCAGCACACCGGGCTCCCCAGCCCAGCTCAACGGGCTCCACAGCACAGCACATGGGGGCCCCCAGCACCACAGCCCGCCTGGCTCTCCATCAGAGCCTGTTCACACCGCTCCCTAGCACCACAGCCCAGCACACCGGGAACCCAAGCACAGCACACGGGGGCCCCCAACACCACAGCCGGCCTGGCTTTCCATCAGAGCCTGTTCACAGGGCTCCCAAGCAGAGCCTGTCTACACGGCTCCCCAGCAACACAGCCCAGCACACCGGGCTCCCCAGCCCAGCTCACCGGCCTCCCCAGCACAGCACACCGGGCCCCCCAGCACCACAGCCCGCCTGGCTCTCCATCAGAGCCTGTTCAAACCACTCCCCAACAGAGCCGGTCCACACGGCTCCAAAGCAGCACAGCCCAGCACACTGGCCTCCCCAGCCCAGCTCACCGGGCTCCCCAGCACAGCACACGGTTCCCCAGCAGAACAGCCCAGCACACCGGGCTCCCCAGCACCACAGCCCAGCACACGGGGCTCCCCAGCCCAGCACACCGGGCTCCCCAGCACAGCACACGGGGGCCCCCAGCACCACAGCCCGCCTGGCTCTCAGGCAGAGCCTGTCCACACGGCTCCCCAGCAGCACAGCCCAGCACACCGGGCTCCCCAGCCCAGCTCACAGGGCTCGCCACCACAGCATACGGGGTCCCCCAGCACAGCACACGGGGACCCCCAGCACAGAACACGGGGGCCCCCAGCACAGCACACGGGGGCCTCCAGGACCACAGCCAGCGTTGCTCTCCAGCAGAGCCTGTTCAAACCACTCCCCAGCACAACCTGTCCACAAGCCTCCCCAGCACCACAGTCCGTCTGACTCTCCATCAGAGCCTGTTCAACCCTCTCCCCATCAGAGCCTGTCCACACGGCTCCCCAGCAGCACAGCCCAGCACACCGGGCTCCCCAGACAAGCTCACCAGGGTCCCCAGCACAGCACACGGGGGCCCCCAGCACCACAGCCCGAATGGCTCTCCATCAGAGCTTGTTCACAACGCTCCCAATCAGAGACTGTCCACACGGCTGCCCAGCACCACAGCCCAGCACACCGGGCTCCCTAGCCAGGCTCAACGGGCACGCCAGCCAAGCTCACGGGGCCCCCCAGCACAGCACACGGGGGCCCCCAGCACCACAGCCCGCCTGGCTCTCAATCAGAGCCTGTTCACACAGCTCCGCAGCAGAGCCTGTCTACACGGTTCGCCAGTACCACAGCCCAGCACACCGGGCTCCCCAGCCCAGCTCACCGGGCTCCCCGGCACAGCACACGAGGGCCCCCAGCACCACAGCCCGCCTGGCTCTCCAGCAGAGCCTATTCACACCGCTCCCCAGCAGAGCCTGTCCACACGGCTCCCCAGCAGAACATTCCAGTACACCGGGCTCCCCAGCCCAGCTCAACGGGCTCCCCAGCACAGCACAAGGGGGCCCCCAGCACCACAGCCCGCCTGGCTCTAAATCAGAGCATGTTCAACCCTCTCCCCAGCAGAGCCTGTACACACAGCTCCCCAGCACCACAGCCCAGCACACCGGGCTCCCCAGCCCAGCTCAACGGGCTCCCCAGCACAGCACACGGGGGCCCCCAGCACCACAGCCCGCTTGGCTGTCCAGCAGAGCCTGTCCACACCGCTCCCCCGCAGAGCCTGTCTACACGGCTCCCCAGCACCACAGCCAAGCACACGGGGCTCCCCAGCCAAGAACACCGGGGTCCCCAGCACAGCACACGGGGGCCCCCAGCAACACAGCCCGCCTTGCTCTCCAGCAGAGCCTGTTCAAGGCACTCCCCAGCAGAGCCTCTCCACAGGGCTCCCCAGCAGCAAAGCCCAGCAAACCGGGCTCCTCTGCCCAGCTCACCGGGCTTCCCAGCACCACAGCCCGCCTGGCTCTCCATCAGAGCCTGTTCAAACCACTCCCCAGCAGGGCCTGTCCACAAGGCAACCCAGCAGCACAGCCCAGCACACCGGGCTCCCCAGCCAAACTCAACGGGCTCCCGTGCACAGCACACACGGGCCCCCCATCACCACAGCCCACCTGGCTCTCCGGCAGAGCCTTTTTAAACCGCTCCCCAGGAGAGCCTGTCCACACGGCTCCCCAGCAGCACAGCCCAGCACACCAGGCTCCCAAGCCCAGCTCATGGGGCTCCCCAGCACAGCACACGTGGCCCCCCAGCACAACAGCCCGCCTGGCTCTCCAGCAGAGCCCGCTCAAACCACTCGCCAGCAGAGCCTGTCCACACGGCTCCCCAGCAGAAGAGCCCAGCACACCGGGCTCCCCAGGCAATCTCACCGGACCCCCAGCACAGCACACGGGGGCCCCCAGCACCACAGCCCGCCTGGCTCTCCATCAGAGCCTCTTCACACCGCTGCCCAGCAGAGCCTGTCCACACGGCTCCCAACAAGCACAGCCCAGCACACCGGGCTCCCCAGCACAGCACACCAGGCTCCCCAGCACAGCACACGGGGGCGCCCAGCACCACAGCCCGCCTGGTTCTCCATCAGAGCCTGTTCAAACCACTCCCCAGCAGAGCCGGTCAACAGGGCTCCCCAGCAGCACAGCCCAGCTCACTGGGCTCCCCAGCACAGCACACGGGGGCCCCCAGCACTACAGCCCGCCTGGCTCTCCATCAGAGCCTTTTCACACCGCTCCCCAGCAGAGCCTTTCCACACGGCTCCCCAGAAGCACAGCCCAGCACATCCGGCTCCCCTGCCCAGCTCACCGGGCTCCCCAGCACAGAACACGGGGCCCCTCAGCACCACAGCCCGCCTGGCTCTCCAGCAGAGCCTGTTCAAACCAATCCCCAGCAGAGCCTGTACACACGGATCCCCAGCAGCACAGAATTGCACACCGGGCTCCGCAGCCCAGCTCAACAGGCTCCCCAGCACAGCACACGGGGCCCCCCAGCACCACAGCCCGCCTGGCTCTCCATCAGAGCCATTTCACTCCGCTCCCCAGCACCACAGCCCAGCACACCGGGCTCCACAGCCCAGTTCAACGGGCTCACCAGCACAGCACACGGGGCCCCCCAGCACAGCACACGCGGCATCCCGGCACCACAGCCCGCCTGGCTGTCCATCAGAGCCTCTTCACACCGCTCCCCATCAGAGCCTGTCTACACGACTCCCCACCAGCACAGCCCAGGACACCAGGCTCCCCAGCCCATCTCACCGGGCTCCCGATCACGGCACACGGCGCCCCCCAGCACCGCAGCCCGCCTGGCTCTCCAGCAGATCCATTTGAAACCACTACCCAGCAGAATCTGTCCACACGGGTCCCCAGCAGCACAGCCCAGCACACCGGGCTCCCCAGCACAGCACACGGGGCTTCCCAGCACAACAGCAAGCCTGGCTCTCCATCAGAGCCTGTACAAAACTCTCCTCAGCAGAGCCTGTCCACACGGCTCCCCAGCACCACAGCCCAGCACACCGGGCTCCCCAGCCCTGCTCACCCGGCTCCCCAGCACAGCACACGGGGGCCTCCAGCACAGCTCACCTTGCTCCCCTGAACCACAGCCCGTTTGGCTCTCCATCAAAGCCTGTTCAACCCTCTCCCCAGCAGAGCCTGTCCACACGGCTCCCCAGAAACCACAGCCCAGCACACCGGGCTCCCCAGCACAGCACACGGGGCCGCCCAGCACCACATCCCGCCTGACTCGCCAGCAGAGCCTTTCCACACGGGGCCCCCCAGCACCACAGCCCGCCTGGCTCTCCATCAGATCCTGTTCAACTCTCTCCCAAGCAGAGCCTGTCCACACGGCTCCCCAGCCCAACTCAACGGGCTCCCCAGCACAGCACACGGGGCTTCCCAGCACCAAAGCCCGCCGGGCTCTCCATCAGAGCCTGTTCACTCCGCTCCCCAGCAGAGCCTGTTCAAACCACTCCCCAGCAGAGCCTGTCCACACGGCATCCCAACAACAAAGCCCAGCACACAGGGCTCCCCAGCACAGCTCACCGGGCTCCCCATCACAGCACACGGGAGCCCCCAGCACCACAGCCCGCCTGGCTCTCCAGCAGAGCCTGTTCACACGGCTCCCCAGCAGAGCCTGTCCACACGTCTCCCCAGCAGAACAGCCCAGCACACCAGGATCCCCAGCACAGCACACGAGGCCCCCAGCACCACAGCCCGCCTGGCTCTCAATCACAGCCTGTTCACACCGCTCCCCAGCAGGGCCTGTCTACACGGCTGCCCAGCACCACAGCCCTGAACACCGGGCTCCCCAGCCCAGCTCACCGGGCTCCCCAGCACAGCACACGAGGCCCCCAGCACCACAGCCTGCCTGGCTCTCCAGCAGAGCCTTTTCACTCCGCTCCCCAGCAGAGCCTGGTCAAACCACTCCCCAGCAGAGCCTGTCCACATGGCTCGCCAACAGCACAGCCCAGCACACCGGGCTCCCCGGCCCAGCTCACCGGGCTCCCCAGCAAATGACACGGGGGACCCCAGCACCACAGAACGCCTGGCTTTCCATCAGAGCCTGTTCACACTGCTCCCCAGCAGAGCCTGTCAAGACGGCTCCCCAGCACCACAGCCCAGCACACTGGGCTCCCCAGCCCAGCTCAACGGGCTCCCCAGCCCAGCACACCGGGCTCCCCGGCCCAGCACAACGGGCTCCCCGGCCCAGCTCACCGGGCTCCCCAGCAAAGCACACGGGGGCCCCCAGCATCACAGAACGCCTGGCTGTCCATCAGAGCCTGTTCACACTGCTCACCAGCAGCACAGCCCAGCACACCGGGCTCCCCAGCACAGCATACGGGGGCCCCCAGAACAGCACACGGGGCCCCCCAGCACCACAGCCCGCCTAGATCTCCAGCAGAACCTGTCCACACGGCTCCCCAGCAGCACAGCCCAGCACACCGGGCTCCCCAGCCCATCTCACCGGGCTCCCCAGCATAGCACACGGGGGCCCCCAACACCACAGCCCACCTGGCTCTCCATCTGGGCGTGTTCAAACCGCTCCCAAGCAGAGCCTGTCTACACCGCTCCCCAGCACAAAAGCCCAGCACACCGGGCTCCCCAGCCCAGCTCACCGGGCTCCCGAGCACGGCACACGGGGCCACCCAGCACCACAGCCCGCCTGGCTGTCCAGCAGATCCTTTTCAAACCACTCCCCAGCAATGCCTGTCCACACGGCTCCCCAGCAGCACAGCCCAGCATACCGGGCTCCCCAGTCGAGCTCAACGGGCTCCCCAGCACAGCACACCGGGCCCCCCAGCACCACAGCCCGCCTGGCTCTCCAGCAGAGCCCTTTCACACTGCTCCCCAGCAGAGCCTGTCCACACGGCTCCCCCTCAGCACAGCCCAGCACACCGGGCTCCCCATCCAAGCTCACCGGGCTCCCCAGCAACGAACACGGGTCCCCTCTGCACCACAGCCCTCCTGGCTGTCAAGCAGAGCCTGTTCCAACCACTCCCCAGCAGAGCCTGTACACACGGCTCCCCAGCAGTACAGCCTTGCACACCGGCCTCCCCAGCACAGCACACGGGGGCCCCCAGCACAGCACACGGGGCTTCCCAGCACCAAAGCCCGCATGGCTCTCCATCAAAGCCTGTTCACTCCGCTCCCCAGCAGAGCCTGTCCACAAGGCTCCCCAGCAGAGACTGTCCACACGGCTCCCAAGCACCAAAGCCCAGCACACCGGGGTCCCCAGCACAGCACACGGGGCCCCCCAGCACCACAGCCCGCCTGGCTCTCCATAACAGCCTGTTCACTCCGCTCCCAAGCAGAGCATGTCCGCAAGGCTCCCCAGCAGAGCCTGTCTACACGGGGGACCCCAGCACCACAGAACGCCTGGCTTTCCATCAGAGCCTGTTCACACTGCTCCCCAGCAGAGCCTGTCAAGACGGCTCCCCAGCACCACAGCCCAGCACACTGGGCTCCCCAGCCCAGCTCAACGGGCTCCCCAGCCCAACACACCGGGCTCCGAAGCCCAGCTCAATGGGCTCCCCAACACAGCACACGGGGCCCCCAAGAAGCACAGCCTGCCTGGCTCTCCAGCAGAGCCATTTCACACCGCTCCCCAGCAGAGCCTCTCAACACGGCTCCGCAGCAGCAAAGCCCAGCACACCGGGCTTCCCCGCCCATCTCACTGGGCTCCCGAGCACAGCACACGGGGGCCCACAGCACCACAGCCCAGCACATTGGGGTCCACAGCCCACCTCACCGGGCCCCCCAACACATTACACGGGGGCGCCCAGCATCACAGCCCGCCTGGCTCTCCATCAGAGCCTGTTCACACAGCTCCGCAGCAGAGCTTGTCTACACGGATCCCCAGCACCACAGCCCAGCTCACAGGGCTCTCCAGCACTGCACACGGGGCCCCCCAGCACCACAGCCCGCCTGGCTCTCGAGCAGAGCCTGTTCAAACCACTCCCCAGGAAGAGCCTTTCCACACGGCTCCCCAGCACAACAGCCCAGCACACCGGGCTCCCCAGCCCAGATCAACGGTCTCCCCAGCACTGCACACGAGGCCCCCCAGCACAGCACACGGGCCCCCGCAGCACAGCACACGGGGCTTCCCAGCACCACAGCCCGCCTGGCACTCCATCAGAGCCTGTTCAAACCACTCCCCAGCAGAGCCTGACCACACGGCTCCACAGCACCTCAGCCCAGCACACCGGGCTCCCCAGCACAGAACATTGGGCCCCCCAGCACCGTAGCCGGCCTGGCTCTCCATCAGAGCCTTTTCACACCGCTCCTCAGCAGAGCGTGTCCACACGGCTCCCCAGCACCACAGCCCAGCACACCGGGCTCCCCAGCACTGCACACGGGGCCGCCCAGCACAGTACACGGGCTCCCCAGCACAGAACATTGGGCCCCCCAGCACCACAGCCCGCCTGGCTCTCCGGCAAAGCCTGTTCAAACCACTCCCCAGCAGAGCCTGTCCACACGGCTCCCCAGCAGAACAGCCCAACACACCTGGCTCCCCTGCACAGCACACGGGGGCCCCCAGCAAAGCACACGGGGCTCCCCAGCACCACAGCCAGGCACACGGGGCTCCCCAGCCCATCACACCGGGCTCCCCAGCACAGCACACGGGGCGGCCCAGCACCACAGCCCGCCTGGCTCTCCATCAGAGCCTGTTCAAACCACTCCCCAGCAAAGCCTGTCCACACGGCAATCCAGCACCACAGCCCAGAACACCGGGCTCCCCAACCCAGCTCACCGGGCTCCCCGGCACAGCACACGGGGGCCGCCAGCAACACAGCACGCCTTGCTCTCCAGCTTAGCCTGGTCACACCGCTCCCCAGCAGAGCCTGTCCACACGGCTCCCCAGAACCACAGCCCAGCACACCGGGCTCCCTAGCACAGCACACGGGGCCCCCCAGCACCACAGCCCGCCTGGCTCTCCATCAGAGCCTTTTCACACCGCTCCCCAGCAGAGCCTGTCTACAAGGTTCCCCAGCACCACAACCCAGCACACGGGGGCCCCAAGCACCACAGCCCGCCTGGCTCTCCATCAGAGCTTGTTCAAAGCACTCCCCAGCAGAGCCTGTCCACAGGGCTCCCCAGCAGCACAGCCCAGCACACCAGGCTCCACAGCCCAGCACACCAGGCTCCCCAGCACAGCACACGGGGGCCCCCAGCACCACAGCCTGCCTGGCTCTACAGCAGAGCCTGTTCACACAGCTCCCCAGCATAGCCAGTATGCACGGCTCCCCAGCAGCACTGCCCAGCTCACCGGGCTCCACAGCACAGCACACGGGGGCCCCCAGCACCACAGCCCGCCAGGCTCTCCATCAGAACTTGTTCAAACCACTCCCCAGCAGAGCCTGTCCACAGGGCTCCCCAGCAGCACAGCCCAGCACACCGGTCTCCCCAGCACAGCTCACCGGGCTCCCCAGCACAGGACACGGGGCCCCTCAGCACAACAGCCCAGCACACAGGACTCCCCAGCCTAGCTCACCGATCTCCCGAGGACAGCACACGGGGCCGACTAATACCGCAGCCCGCCTGGCTCTCCAGCAGAGCCTGTTCGAACCAATCCCCATAAGAGCCTGTCCACACGTCTGCCCAGCAGCACAACCCAGCACACCGGGCTCCCAAGCACAGCACATGGGGGCCCCCAGCACCACAGCCCGCCTGGCTCTCAATCAGAGCCTTTTCGCACAGCTCCCCAGCAGAGCCTTTCTACACGGCTCCCCAGCAGCACAGCCCAGCAAACCGGGTTCCCCAGCCCAGCACACCGTTCTCCCCAGCACCGCACACGGGGGCCCCCAGCACCACAGCCCGCGTGGCTCTCCCTCAGATCCTGTTCACACCGCTCCCCAGGAGAGTTTTTCTAAACGGCTCCCCAACAGCAAAGCCCAGCACACCGGGCTCCCCAGCCCAGCTCACCGGGCTCCCCAGCCCAGCTCACCGTGGTCCCCAGCACAGCAAACGGGGGCCCCCAGCACCACAGCGCGCCTTGCTCTCCAGCCGAGCCTGTGCAAACCGTTACCCAGCAGAGCCTGTCCACACGGCTCCCCAGCAGCACAGCCCAGCACACCGGGCTCCCCAGCCCAGCTAACGGGGCACCCCAGCACAGCACACGGGGGCCCCCAACACCACAGCCCACCTGGCTCTCCATCAGGGCGTGTTCACACCGCTCCCCAGCATAGCCTGTCCACACGGCTCCCCAGCAGAGCCTGTCTACACGGCTCCCAAGGAGCACAGCCCAGCACACCGGGCTTCCCGGCCAAGCTCAACGGGCTCCCCAGCACAGCACACGGGACAACCCATCACCAAAGCCCGCCTGGCTCTCCATCATAGCCTGTTCACACGGCTCCCCAGCAGAGCCTGTCTACACGGCTCCCCAGCAGCACAGCCCAGCACACCGCAGCACAGCCCGCATGGCTCTCCAGCAGAGCCTGTTCACACGGCTCCCCAGCAGACCCGGTCAACACGGCTCCCCAGCAGCACAGAACAGCACACCGGGTTCCCCAGCACAGCACACGGGGGCCCCAAGCACCAGTGCCCGCCTGGCTCTCCAGAAGAGCCTGTTCAAACCACTCCCCCACCAGAGCCTGTCCACACGGCTCCCCAGCAGAACAGCCCAGCACACCGGGCTCCCGAGCCCAGCTCAACGGGCTCCCCAGCACAGCACACGGGGCCCCCCAGCACAGCACACGGGCCCCCCCAGCAAAGCACACGGGGCTTCCCAGCACCACAGCCCGCCTGGCTCTCCAGCAGAGCCTGTCCACACGGCTCCCCAGCACGACAGCCCAGCACACACGTCTCCCCAGCCCAGCTCACCGGGCTCCCCAGCACAGCACACGAGGGCCCCCAGCACCACAGCCCGCCTGGCTGTCCAGCAGTGCCTGTTCACACCGCTCCCCAGCAGAGCCTGTCCACACGGCTCCCCAGCACAACAGCCCAGCACACGGGGTTCCCCAGCCGAGCTCACCGGGGTCCCCAGCCCAGCACACGGGGGCCCCCAGCACCACAGCCAGCCTGGCTCTCCAGCAGAGACTTTTCAAACCACTCCCCAGAAGAGCCTTTCCACACGGCTCCCCAGCAGAACCTGTCCACACGGCTCCCCAGCACCACAGCCAAGCTCACCGGGCTCCCCACCACCACAGCCCAGCACACCGGGCTCCACATCCCAGCTCAACGGGCTCCCCAGCAAAGCACACGGGGGCCCCCAGCACCACAGCCCGCCTGGCTATCCAGCAGAGCCTGTTCAAACCACTCCCCAGCAGAGCCTGTCCACACGGCTCCCCAGCACCACAGCCCAACACGCCGGGCTCCCCAGCACAGCACACGGGGCCCCCCAGCACCACAGTCCGCCTGGCTCTCCATCAGAGCCTGTCTACACGGCTCCTCAGCACCACAGCCCAGCTCACCGTGCTCCCCAGCACCACAGCCCAGCACACCGGGCTCCACATCCCAGCCTAACGGGCTCCGCAGCACAGCACACGGCGGCCCCCAGCACCACAGCCCACCAGGCTCTCCATCAAAGCCTGTTCACAGCGCTCCGCAGCAGAGCCTGTCTACACGGCTCCCCAGCACCACAGCCCAGCACACCGGGCTCCCCAGCCCACCTCACCGGGCTCCCCAGCACAGCACACGGGGCCCCCCAGAATCACAGCACGAATGGCTCCCCAGCAGAGCCTTTCTACACGGCTCCCCAGCAGCACAGCCCAGCACGCCGCAGCACAGCCCGCCTGGCTCTCCATCAGAGCCTGTTCAAACCGCTCCCCAGCAGATCCTGTCCACACGGCTCCCCAGCAGCACAGCCCAGCACACTGGCCTCCCCAGCCCAGCTCACCGGGCTTCCCAGCACAGCACACGGGGCCCACCAGCACCACATCCCGCCTGGGTCTCCATCATGGCCTGTTCACACCGCTCCCCAGCAGAACCTGTCCACACGGCTCCACAGCACCACTGCCCAGCACACCGGGCTCCCCAGCCAGGCTCAACGGGCTCCCCAGCATGGAATACGGGGACCCCCAGCACCACAGCCAGCCTGGCTCTGCAGCAGAGCCTGTTCAAACCACTCCCCAGAAGAACCTGTCCACACGGCTCCCCACAAGCACAGCCCAGTACACCGGGCTCCCCAGCCCAGCTCACCGGGCTCCCCAGCACAGCACACGGGGCTCCCCAGGAGAGCCTGTCTACACGGTTGGCCAGCACCACAGTCCAGTACACCGGGCTCCCCAGCCCAGCTCACCTGGCCCCCCAACACAGCACACGGGGCCCCCAGCAACACAGCCCACCTGGCTCTCCATCAGAGACTGTTCAACCCTCTCCCCAGAAGAGCCTGTCCACACGGCTCCCCAGCACCACAGCCCAGCACACCGGGCTCCCAAGCGCAGCTCAACGGGCTCCCCAGCACAGCACACGGGACAACCCAGCACCACAGCCCAGCAAACCGGGATCGGCAGCCCAGGTCACCGGGCTCCCCAGCACAGCACACGGGGGCCCCCAGCACCACAGCCAGCCTGGCTCTCCATCAGAGCCTCTTCACACCGCTCCCCAGCAGAGCCTTTCCACACGGCTCCCCAGCACCACAGCCCAGCACACCGGGCTCCCCAGCCCTGCTCACCGGGCTCCGTTGCAGAGCACACGGGGGCCCCCAGCACCACATCCCGCCTGGCTCTCCATCATGGCCTGTTCACACCGCTCCCCAGCAGAGCCTGTCCACACGGCTCCCCAGCAGAGACTGTCCACGCGGCTCACCAGCAGCACAGCCCAGCACACCGGGTTCCCCAGCACAGCACACGGCGGCCCCGAGCACCACGGACCGCCTGGCTCTCCAGCAGAGCCTGTTCAAACTACTCCCAAGCAGAGCCGGTCCACACGGCTCTGCAGCAGCACAGCCCAGCACACCGGGCTCCCAGGCCCAGCTCACCGGTCACCCCAGCACAGCACACGGGGGCCCCCAGAACCACAGCCCGCCTGTTTCTCCAGCAGAGCCTGTTCAAACCACTCCCAAGCACAGCCTGTCCACACGGCTCCCCAGCAGCACAGCCCAGCACACCGGGCTCCCCAGCCCAGCATACGGGGGCTCCCAGCACCACAGCGCGCCTGGTCCTCCATCAGTGCCTGTTCACACCGCTCCCAAGCAGAGCCTGTCCACACGGCTTCCCAGCACCACAGCCCGCCTGACTCTCCATTAGAGCCTTTTCAACCCTCTCCCCATCAGGGCCTGTCCACACGGCTTCCCAGCACCACAGCCCAGCACACCGGGCTCCCCAGCAAAGCACACATGGCCCCCCAGCACCACAGCCCGCCTGGCTCTCCATCAGAGACTATTCACACCGCTCCCCAGCAGAGCCTGTTCACACCGCTCCCCAGCAGAGCCTGACTACACGGCTCCCCAGCACCACAGCCCAGCACACCGGGATCCGCAGCCAAGCTCACCGTGCTCCCGACCAAAGCACACGGGGGCCCCCAGCACCACAGCCCGCCTCGCTCTCCATCAGACCCTGTTCACTCCGCTCCCCAGCAGAGCCTGTTCAAACCATCCCCCAGAAGAGCCTGTCCACACGGCTCCCCAGCACCACAGCCCAGCACACCGGGCTCCCCAGCACAGCACACGGGGCCCCCCAGCACCACAGCCCGCCTGGCTCTCCGGCAAAGCCTGTTCAAACCACTCCCCAGCAGAGCCTGTCCACACGGCTCCCCGGCACCACAGCCCAGCACACCGGGCTCCCCAGCACAGCACACGGGGCCCCCCAGCACCACAGCCCGCCTGGCTCTCCATCAGAGCCTGTTCACACCGCTCCGCAGCAGAGCCTGTCTACACGGCTCCCCAGCACCACAGCCCAGCACACGGGGCTCCCCAGGCCAGAACACCGGGCTCCCCAGCCCAGCTCAACGGGCTCCCCAGCACAGCACACGGGGCCCCCCAGCACAACAGCCCGCCTGGCTCTCCATCAGAGCCTGTTCACACCGCTCCCCAGCAGAACCTGTCCACACGGCTCCCCAACACCACAGCCCAGCACACCGGGCACCCAAGCACAGAACACGGGGCCCCCCAGCACCACATCCCGCCTGGCTCTCCAGCAGAGCCTGTTCAAATCACTCGCCAGCAGAGCCTGTCCACACGGCTCCCCAGAGGCACAGCCCATCACACTGGGCTCCCCGGCCCAGCCCACCGGGCTCCCAGCACAACACACGGGGCCCCCAACACCACAGCCCGCCTGGCTCTCCAACAGAGCCTGTTCACACCACTCCCCAGCAAAGCCTTTCTACAAGGCTCCCCAGCACCACAGCCCAGCACACCGGGCTCCCCAGCCCAGCTCACGGGGCCCCCCAGCACAGCACACGGGGGCCCCCAGCACCACAGCCCGCCTGGCTCTCCATCAGAACCTGTTCACGCCGCTCCGCAGCAGAGCCTGTCTACACGGCTCCCCAGCACCACAGCCTAGCACACCGGGCTCCCCAGCAATGAACACCGGGCCCCCCAGCACCAATGCCCGCCTGGCTCCCCAGCAGAGCCTGTCCACACGGCTCCCCAGCAGCACAGCCCAGCACACCGGGCTCCCCAGCACAGCACACGGGACAACCCAGCACCACAGCCCGCCTGGCTCTCCATCAGAGCCTCTTCACACCGCTCCACACCAGAGCCTGTCTACACGGCTCCCCAGCACCACAGCCCACCACACCGGGCTCCCCAGCACAACACACGGGGGCCTCCAGCACCACAGCCCGCCTGGCTCTCAATCAGAGCCTGTTCAAACCACTCCCAAGCAGATCCTGTCCACATGGCTCCCCAGCAGCACAGCCCAGCACACCGGGCTCCCCAGCCCAGCACACGGGGGCCCCCAGCACAACAGCCCGCCTGGCTCTCCAGCAGAGCCTGTTCAAACCGCTCCCCAGCAGAGCCTGTCGACACGGCTCCCCAGAAGCACAGCCCAGCACAACGGGCTCCCCAGCCCAGCTCACCGGGCTCCCAAGCACTGCACAAGATCGCCCCCAGCACCACAGCCCGCCTGGCGCTCCAGCAGAGCCTGTTCAAACCGCTCCCCAGCAGAGCCTGTCCACACGGCTCCCCAGCAGCACAGCCCAGCACACCGGGCTCCCCAGCCCTGCTCACCGGGCTCCCTAACACAGGACACGGGGGCCTCCAGCACAGCTCACCGGGCTCCCCAGCACAGCACACGGGGCCCCCCAGCACCACAGCCCGCCTGGCTCTCCAGCAGAGCCTGTTCAAACCAATCCCCAGCAGAGCCTGTCCACACGGCTTCCCAGCCCCACAGCCCAGCACACTGGGCTACGAAGCCCAGCTCACTGGGCTCCCGAGTACAGCACACGGGGGCCCCCAGCACCACAGCCCAGCTGGCTCTCCATCAGAGCCTGTTCACACCGCTCCCCAGCAGAACCTTTTCACAGCGCTCCCCAGCAGAGCCTGTCTACACGGCTCCCCAGCACAAAAGCCCAGCACACCGGGCTCCACAGCCCAGCTCACCCGGCTCCCCAGCACAGAGCACGGGGCCCCCCAGCACCACAGCCCGCCTGGCTCTCCATCAGAGCGTGTTCACACCGCTCCCCAGCAGAACCTTTTCACACCGCTCCCCAGCAGAGCCTGTCTACACGGCTCCCCAGCAGCAAAGCTTTGCACACCGGGCTCCTCAGCCCAGCTCACCGCGCTCCCCAGCACAGCACACGGGGGCCCCCAGCACCACAGCCCGCCTGGCAATCCAGCAGACCCTTTTCAAACCACTCCACAGCAGAGCGTGTCCACACGGCTTCCAAGCACCACAGCCAAGCACACCGGGCTCCCCAGCAAAGCACACGGGGCCCCCCAGCACCACATCCCGCCTGGCTCTCCATCATGGCCTGTTCACACCGCTCCCCAGCAGAGCCTGTCCACACGGCTCCCCAGCACCACAGCCAACCATACCGGGCTCCCCAGCCCAACTCACCGGGCGATCCAGCACAGCACACGGGGCTTCCCAGCACCACAGCCCGCCTGGCTATCCAGCAGAGCCTGTTCACCCCTCTCCCCAGCAGAGCCTGTCCACACGGCTTCCCAGCACCACAGCCCAGCACACTGGGCTACGAAGCCAAGCTCACTGGGCTCCCGAGTACAGCACACGGGGGCCCCCAGCACCACAGCCCAGCTGGCTCTCCATCACAGCCTGTTCACACCGCTCAACAGCACAGCCTGTCTACACGGCTCCCCATCACCACAGCAAAGCACACAGGGATCCCCAGCCCAGCTCACCGGGCTCCTGAGCACAGCTCACGGGGGCCCCCAGCACCACAGCCAGCCTGGCTCTCCATCAGGGCCTGTTCACACCCCTCCGCAGCAGAGCCTGTCTACACGGCTCCCCAGCACAAAAGCCCAGCCCAGCACACCGGGCTCCTCCGCCCAGCTCACCGGGATCCCCAGAAAAGCACACGGGGGCCCCCCAGAACCACAGCCCACCCTGCTCTCCATCAGATCCTGTTCACACCGCTCCCCAGCAGAGCTGGTCCACACGCCTACCAGACAGCACAGCCCAGCACACCGGGCTCCCCAGCCCAGCTCACCGGGCTCCCCAGCACAGAACTCGGTGCCCCCCAGCACCACAACCCGCCTGGCTCTCCATCAGAGCCTGTTCACACCGCTCCCCAGCACAGCCTGCCCACACGGCTTCCCAGCACCACAGCCCAGCACACTGGGCTACGAAGCCCAGCTCACTGGGCTCCCGAGTACAGCACACGGGGGCCCCCAGCACCACAGCCCAGCTGGCTCTCCATCAGAGCCTGTTCACACCGCTCAACAGCACAGCCTGTCTACACGGCTCCCCATCACCACAGCAAAGCACACAGGGATCCCCAGCCAAGTTCACCGGGCTCCTGAGCACAGCTCACGGGGGCCCCCAGCACCACAGCCCGCCTGGCTCACCATCAGGGCCTGTTCACACCCCTCCGAAGCAGAGCCTGTCTACACGGCTCCCCAGCACAAAAGCCCAGCCCAGCACACCGGGCTCCTCCGCCCAGCTCACCGGGATCCCCAGAACAGCACACGGGGGCCCCCCAGCAGCACAGCCCACCCTGCTCTCCATCAGATCCTGTTCACACCGCTCCCCAGCAGAGCTGGTCCACACGCCTACCAGACAGCACAGCCCAGCACACCGGGCTCCCCAGCCCAGCTCACCGGGCTCCCCAGCACAGAACTCGGTGCCCCCCAGCACCACAGCCCGCCTGGCTCTCCATCAGAGCCTGTTCACACCGCTCCCCAGCACAGCCTGCCCACACGGCTCACCAGCACCACAGCCCAGCACACCGGCCTCCCCTGCACAGCACACGGGGCCCCCCAGCAATACAGCCTGCCTGGCTCTGCATCAGAGACTGTTCAAACCACTCCACAGCAGAGACTGTCTACACGGCTCCCCAGCACAAAAGCCCAGCTCACCGGGCTCCCCAGCCCAGCTCACAGGGCTCCCCAGCCCAGCTCACAGGGTTCCGCAGCACAGCACACGGGGCCCCCCAGCACCACAGCCTGCCTGGGTCTCCAGTAGAGCCTGTTCAAACCAC
>JAMOIN010001197.1:0-36885 GCA_024666655.1 Dascyllus trimaculatus | reverse complement strand
ATGGTCTTGGTCTAATTTCAAGAAAAGGCTCCTTCATGTAAAAGTTAGAACAGATTTCCACAAAGTAACGTCAAATATTTGAAAATATAAAACATAAAAACCAGAGACTGCGTAGGTATTCACCGCCTTCAAGTCAGTGTTTCGTTGATGCACCTTTGGCCGCAATTACAGCACTGAGCATTGTGCGACTTTGGTCTCAATCACCTCTTCACAGGCTTGCACAGACATTCTCCTTTACAAAACTGCTCGCTCTGTGAGGTTGCATGGCGATCATGAGTAATCAGCCCTTTTCAAGTCCAGTCACAAATTCTCAGTTGGTCTGGGCTCTGATTTGGCAACTCCAGAACATTCATCTTGTTGTCTTTAATCCATTTCTGTGTAACTTTGGCTATATACTTCAGGTCATTGTCTTACTTACTTACTTACTCAAAACAAATCTCCTCCAAAGTCGCCATTCTCTTGCTGACTGCATCAGGTTGCACTCCAGGATTACCATATGCTTTGATGAAGTCATTTTACCCTCTGTCTTTACAAGCCTTCCACGGCCTGCTGCCAAGAGCATCCCCACATAATGATGCTGCCTCCATCATGCTTCACGATTGGGATGGTGCATTTGTGGTGACCTAAAAGCTCAATTTTGGTTTCATCAGACCAAAGAACCCTTTTCCAGTTGACCTCAGGGTCTCCCACATGGTTTCTGGTAAACTCTAGTTTATTTTTAATATAATCTTTTTTCAACAGTGGCTTTCTTTTTGCCACTCTCCCATAAAGCTTTGAGTGCTGAAGAACAGGAAAAAGCTGTTTTATGCACAGTCTCTCCCATCTCGGCCACTGAAGATTCTAACTCCGGAGGAGTCTTATACCCCTTTTCCACTGAGCTGGTTCCAGTGCTAGTTCGGAGCCAGAGCCTGACTTAGCACCAGTTCTTTGTGTACCATGTAAGCACCGGCTCCAGGTTCTAGAAACTGTTGCTTAGCAAGCACCAACTCTTTGCTGGGTCAGAGTTAAGCACCGAGTACGTCAGGGGCTGGGGGTGGGGTTATCATGACCAACGATCAACGGTGAAAAGGGACACACAAGCGGTAATTTGTGTCCTTTTTCTCCAGGACGTCCCTGGTCCGATCGCAGATGTATTGGAATGACTCCCGGGACACATGGAAGTTTTGCACAAACTGTTGAAATCCAGTACAATTGTGTTCCACCAGTACTGCGATCGTGGATGTGCCCAGGCAACAGGCGACCTCCACCTCACAATCAGCTGTAAGACAATCTATAAAGACAAACATAGATGTTATCATCAACTTTTTGCATTTGTTTAACTGCTATGTGATCGATGCAAGCGTAGCTGTTTTATGGTGATGCCTCAAACTTGGCTCTTTGCCAATGAAAAAGCAAACAGGTTCTTAGGAGGAACCAGATTTGAACCAACTAAGCACCAGAACTAGCACCAGCACCAAACACCTTGTTCTTCTTGGTGGAAAAGGGGTATTGATATGACCTCCCTCACTAGTTTCTTAGTCCATTTCTTAATAATGGATTTAAGTCTACTCCAAGTGATATTGAAAAATTTTCTTATATTCATCTCCTGACTGATCCTTTTGTAGTGACCTTTTCACAATGTTGCTTGGAATATTCTTTTTTCTTCATGAAGGAACACTGATTCACCAGTGACTGGACCTTCCAAATATAGCTGTGTTCATAATACAGTCACTATACACAGATGATCTCCATTTCATTAAGTGTATCACTTCTAGCACCAACTGGCTGCTCCTGTGTTGAAGGTGAGTCACTTTAAAGTTGATGAATACTTATGTAATCACTTATTTTAAAAAAAAAAAACACTAAGACCTGTGACAATGGGAATCATCAGTATGAACAACAATAGTGCCCGAACATCAACAGCATCAACAAATGTCCAGCACATGACTTAAATAGCTTCTTCATACACATGGTTGGACATTTGAAAATGATTCAACTCGAGGCTGACCCACACCCAGAGCTTTAGGCAAGAAAACAGCCCCGTGGGTTTGCCGAATTCTACTGTCTCCATGAGTATCTATTATGCGCGGATGATGATGATTCATTTAATTTGAATATGTAGGGTACTGGTAGCACAAGTAGGGAATACATTTGACAAAATAATCCTAACTCAACGCCCACTTACTAGTTTTCTCTAAAGCATTAAACAGCAGCTGACAACTGAGCAAAATCCATCCAAAGCCAATTATGTACATGCAGGATGTGCCTGATGAAAATGAAAAATCAGGGTTCCTGACACCACATGTGGGTAAACTCTATGGAGCAACACAGGCTGGAATCACTTGGTAAAATCAACTATTGGTTCTTTCAAGCATCAGTAGGAGACCTTAAACATTGCAATAACTGTGCTTGTTTACAGATAATTTATTTTTAAGTTACTCCCTGAGATTTCTGGTCTAAAAGAAGCAAACAATTTGCAATCAACTTATCTCTGTTCCACATTAGCAGTTCTACATTCACAAACTTTTATGGAGGCAGCTCTGAAACAAACAAATGCCTGCTGTGTTTTCCCTGTACACCGAACTCCCCGGAGCATGGTGGAACAGCGTGCAAAAGTGCATTAAGACCACTCACCTTTGCAACCAATATTAATGGTTTGAGTAGCCGCTGCTTTATATTCAAGGAAAATATCCCACTTCAGCGTTTTAAATCAAAGATCTCTGACAATGACTAATCTCTCCCCTGGAGTGCCCTTTGCAGCTTCTTGTGGCCCATATGGAATTTAGCAGAGCAATGCGAGCTGAGCTTTAGAAGTAGTGGGAAAGTTATTATGCCCCTTCCAACAACTGTAGATGAAAATCTGTCTCAGAAGTGAGACTCCAACTTTAAGGCCACGGAGCTCAGGCCTCCTACTTTCTCTTATGCTCATCTTTATATGGGATAACTATAAAGTACCTTTAAATGCAGCTGCTGAGGGTACCCAAAAGGTATTTTTAAAAAGAAAAATCTATCTATCTAAATTTAAAGCCTCTTATCCTATTGAAAGGTGCAGACAGGCAGCTTGAACATATTCAGCATACACTGGGAAAAAGTCTTTTCCAGAATAATGAAAGATATGTACTGTAGTTAACATGTTATTGAGTGCTTTGCCATTGCATATACAACTGATGATATATTTTAATACATCTGTTAAGGAGTAGGATTTTGTGTTAATCAAATTAAAGGCTGCACTATTGTAGCAAAATGCACAGCCCAAACTAATATGAATATGCAGCATTCGGAGATTTATGAGTAGCTGAACCCCAAGGCCTGACTTTAAAGGCCTGTGTTCCACACTTGTAGCTACACTGGACTACAACAAGACCATTGTTCAGACAGGAAGGATGCACATGACCCTACACACACACAAAAAAAGAAAAGATAAAAAAGATAATGGGGGGCACTGGTTTGACTAAATTGAAACAAAAGTAGATGATAAATGTGCCAGAAGCTGCAGATGGAAATCAGTGTCTTTGGTCGGAGCCCAGGCTGAAAACCATCCAGCTCTCCTCACAGACGTTTGCCAGGCTCTGTAGCAGTTAGTGCACTTCAGCCTCCCACCCATTTAGGAGGAAAATGTTAAATTTTAGAAGTATATTTGGACTGTTTGGCTGTTTTATATCAGTTTTCTCCTAATTGTGAAAACCTTAAGCATTGAGAGCTCTGTTGTGACCAACTGTTGGTTACCTGAGAGCAGAGATGAGCTTCCTCTGATAAAATCACACTGCGTCCAAATCACTCCTTCATTCACTCATTCAGTATCATGTACAAAAACACATAGTTGATTACATAGCAAAAGAGCTCTGAGACATTTCTGTGACCTTGTACCTGTCACATGTGAAATGACAATGACTTATAAGTAAAAAAATTGCATTTTTTCATTTTTAGCATGTTAGCGACTGATAAATGTAGCACATATAATAGTTTGACTACAACAGCTATTAGCGATTTTCAAATTATGCAGTGTTTAGACTAATTTGGTCAAGTAAGTCCCTAACTTCCCTGTCTTTTGATTCACAGAAGCAAACAGATTTTACTGCATGGAACAGACTAGGAGCTGTAAGTGTCTTATTTGGAGCTGCCAGTAATTCAGCCCATATGATTGATTTGTTATCTCCAACTATCCACGTTATCTGATCACAATCTCAAGACTACAGCAGAAGACAGGGAAAATGATCTTAACAAATGTCATTCAAACCTTTAAAAAAATGTATAAAAATAAATCTCACATAATGGCTTAACAGCATGTTCTGTGTGCTGAAAGATGATGTATTTTGTAGTCTCACTGTGTTCTGCTCCATTAGTAGATCCCAAATGAAAGCTATCAAGCTTTTATGACAAGGTGACCTTTCAGATACATTTCTCTTTGGCGCGCTGCCTCCCCGTAAATTAACAAATTCTTTTGAAATCACACAATACTCGTCCAAACCCTATTGCCCAAATGCGACAGCCGAGTGGTGCAGCAGAAGCGTGCTGGGCCCATAACCTAGAGGTTGCTGGATCGAAACAATCATCTGTTCCTTATTATTTACCAGTGGTCCATGATTGCTCTAGCTGGAAATGAGTCATAGCAGAGTCATGGCTTGACCAAAAAAATGCTGATAAATGAATATGATATCTTTATTAATTCATAAAATCATCTTTCAATGTGGCCTTGCTGCCTCACAACATGGACTTGAATTAAAACACCACATAAAGCATAAACAAATACGGTATAATCACAGGGAACACAGGTTTTTTAGCTGAAACTACATTAAAGATGGTTAATTTAATTACAACTGCTGCTGTCCACGCCCCCTTCAGGAACAAGACTCTCTCTGCATCTGTGATTAACAACAAAATGCAAAACAGTTGACCACAACAATTCACATAAGTGTGAATGAGACCAGGGCTTTCTATCATTTGTATGGCTGAACTCACATTACAACTATTGTTCTTAACTCATGTTTATTGAGTGTTTGTTAAATGTTATAAAACCAGTATTTTGTGGTGCAGACCAGCTTGGGAAATGGCTCTGAAGTGACTACCAGTAACACGTAGCATTTAATTTACTTTTTAATACTCATTTTGTTGTCTGATAACAAAAACAAAAAATATGTGAATGGGAAAAGCTTCATTTGAAAAGTGCAGTTTATTTGAGCACAGAGAGCAGGAGAGAAGTAAACAGAAGGTGCCATGAAAACACATTATAAAACACCCAGTCCTTGTTTAACCCAAAGTTGTGGGAGCATAAAGACTCCTGTGTTCACTCCTGCAGCAACAGCAGAACATTTGGTGTACTTTGTTTTCTATAACATCTTGGAGTTAGAAGCAGCAGCTCCAGAAAGTAAATAAGCCTGACAAACTGTGTGGCAGCTGCTTATTCTGAATGATGTACTTCACAAGCAGTGAGCAGTGAGGGGGCAGGATTATGCAAAGTTTAAGCTACAAGACTAGTGCCACTTTGGAATTTTATTTTCTCATTATTTTGATGTTCTTTCTGAAAAAGTGATAGTGAAAGCAAAGAACACAACTGGACCAGAGGTAGTGTGGCTGAGTGGTCTAAGGTGCTGGATTGAGGCTCCAGTCTCTATGGAGGCGTGGGTTCAAATCCCACTACTGCCATTCCAATGTCTTGGCACCATAAAATCTATACAGAAAGAAAGGAGCTAGAAAATATCTTAGACAAAAGTCTCTCACAACAAACCTTTGGTATCCTTTGTAAGGGATGTTAATGGCCTCTTATTTCTGAATGTTTTTCTTAATCAGCAATTTTCAAATGAAAGCAAACAAGCTTTAAGAACTAGTTGAGCTTTTAGATACAAAGATTTTCACTTTGTCACATTACCTCCCAGTTGATTGTCCTTGGACAACACTTTGCCAACCTGGTCCTCCTTTTCAGAGCTCATCTTGATTTCAAGCATTTCCAAGTTGATTATATTATAATAGGAATTATTTTGAAGTCTCATCATACTAGTCCATACCTTAATGTTAAAAAGTGAAAGAAGAATGGTGCAGCAGAAGCATGCTAGGCCCATAACGACCTTAGCCTTACCTACAGTGCACTGGTACCAAGTGCAATTATGAGCCACCTAATGCTTGGACATGGTGTTTCTTATGGCTGGTTCATGACTAGCACAGAAGTCTAATATCAAAACACCACTCTGGTTCACATCAGACAGGCTTTATCCCTCACCCTCCTCCAGGCATCTCCATCATTGCCCAGGAGAGCTATGAGGTCTCCCAGGAGACCTGTGGAGTCCCCAGGTGAGAACCCTTCCAGGTGAGAACCCTTCCAGGTGAGAACCCTTCCAGCCTTCTCTGAGTACACTCACAACACAGCATGTTCAACCATGAGCTTGTAAGTGTTCCCACACCAGCCTGACACCTCTCACACTGGGCATCTCAGGAAAAGCTCTGAATTTGGTTATAGAACATTTTTATGCATGTAGGTGTGCTCCACATGTCCCTGAGGCAGTCTGTGGCACCACAGGTTAGCACTTGTAGGTGCCTGCTTTTGCCTGCTACCTGGCTTACAATGGTGGGCCCACTGAGTGGTGGCTCCATCTAACCTCCTCAGGCTGTGGGCTAAGACTAAGACTCAGCCACCAGATGCTTGCTAACAAGCTCCTCACCTGAGCCTGGCACCCCAGTCTCCCCATCCTGGGAGAAGTTATACCACTTCATTGGAAGAAAAATAGAAAAAATCATTTAACAGAGAGCAGAGTGGCGCAGCGGAAGCGTGCTGGGCCCATAACCCAGAGGTCGATGGATCGAAACCATCCTCTGCTAGTACTAAATTCCTTAACTCCCTAAGTCTCTTTTAACTCATTGATGCACCAACTATCAGACACATGGCTTGACCAAAAAAATGACTAGTTGTGTAATATCACAAACACAATCCTTTGTGACAAGTTACTTTCTTGAAAAGATTTTTCTAACCCTAACCTGAACCTCTTTTACAGAAGTCTACTGAACTGAATGTCTTTCTAAGATGATTGCAACTGACAGTTCTTTAGGAATCAAAACCATTCTCCATTAATTATATCTTGTCAACCAGCAGTACACCACATTATCTGAAAATTATGATTTAGTGGCATTGTGAAGTTTACAGAGGGGTAAAAACATGTTTGTCTGTGCCATAGCAGGAAACTATGTAACACTATTTAAAATATCACAAACAGTCACATTCCATTTAGGCTAGCTATGCTATGGTGTTGTGGATATCAACTCATTGTCATACCAATGGCTAGTAAATATTGGGGATTATATCATATAGGCAAAGTCTGTTGGATAGGAATATTTTATAATTTTTTCATCTTCATTCTCAAACATAACATTACAGGAATCTAAGAGCATAGTCGATACGTACATGCATTCTAAAAATCACACTAAAACAAGGATACAGTATGTGTGATACATTCTGAATGTGCAGAATGATTTTAACATGGGCAGAAATCTTGCTAAAAACACATATGAACTATTCATTCTCAAGGGTTTGTGAATTACAATGAACAAATTTTATAATTAATGTGAAAAGATGCCACATGCACATCTAAAGAGGAAAATAGGACAAAGGAGTAGAGTGTGCCTTTATGTGAGCTGACTCAGAAGTGATAATATGAAATCAGAAAAGTTGATCTACTGGAGAATACACATTTGAAAGCAATACAAGATGCCTGTGAGCCTTATGCAATTCATTCCATTAGATTTTGAATAGTATATTTTCCGTTACATTAATGTACATTTCCATATCTATACACAAATTGATGCATAAATGACACAAATCAGTGCATAAGAATTCACCAGAATGAAATGTTTGTTGCACAAAATTAACTGAGGGAAGATCTTAAGACTTCCAACTTAATCTGCCCGCCCCAAACTTTGGCCAAAACGTGCACCCATGATCTTACACCTAATCTGTTAAGTATGAATTCAGCTCTCTTTCCTCTATTAGGGGGGTTCCTTTGGGCTGCTGTAAAAGATGACAGTTTGCAGAACAAACAGCTGAACTGAGACCGGTTGAAAGGGTGGATCTGCTGTCAGATGGACTACGATACAGTTTGTTTTTTGTGTGAAATCAAACAAACCAACATACAAGGCTAACAGAGCATCTATTTTTCAGGTTGTACATAAAAGGAGCTGCACCTTTCCACCAAATGAGCATAGTTTCACCGCCAACCGTGGACACATCCTCAGCATTTCAGAGCCAAGAAAATTGCTTGTTTTTTCACAAATGTGGGAGCTAATTGGCTTGGCTGGCTGGTTCATCGTACAGTTTCCTATGGTGTGACAGAGCACATATATACTTTAAGGTATAATGAGATAGCATTTCTGGGCCCACATGGAACCTTCTCAGGAAGATTTAAAACTGAAACATGTCTGAGACACTGACACACAGCATGTCTTCAGTGATGGACTGGTAACACAAAACTGAAATAGAGTCAACTGTCCCTGATGACACACAGTTTCCTTCACAATGGGAGTCAAACATGGAACCTGGAATTGCTTGGAAAGGTCACATGGCGAGGGGTCACCAGATGGTGTTGGAGGTGCAGTCAAGCGGATGGCAGACATGCAAGTACAGGGTGGCAATGATTTGCAATCTCCTGGAGTTGCCTGTTAGATTCTGTCCCTTAAAAAGCAGACAAGCGTGAAATCCAAATGGATTGACAAGTCAGACATTGAAACTTTTGACACCCATCTGTCCGACTGGTCACTGTAATCCTCAATATGTACTAAGTATTCCTATCATCTCCAGGAGTGTTCTTGTACAAAGATGTGAGTTGTTTCTGTACATATTCCAAATAAGCTCTTGCCATAAACCAAAAAATTAAAAGATTTTGGAATCGCTCCACAGATCAGAGACAAAGCTGCCACTCAGCCCCACTGTAGAGTGGATGACTCCTTTGAGGAAGATGATAAGTGTGCGGAGGGGAATTTTTAATTGTGCAAAAGGACGGCAAGCCATATGTTGCTTAGAGTAAGGTGGAGGTGAGATACAAATAGACTGCATGATTCAGAAAAGTGAGAAGAATTCATGTGACTGCATTTAGTGTTCATGACAGAGGAGGAGTGGTGTCATATCTGAACCAGAGCCAATCCACTGCACTTCTCAGCTCTCCTGATTGGCTAATGTCCAATCAGTAAAGGGATTACTACCGTCCCTGCGATATACTTATGAAGCTGTGTCAAACCTCTGATTAGAAACAATTCTTGAAATTGGGTTTTAAAGTGGCATCTTTTTTGGGTCTTGTATGTATTTGTACCATCAAGGAGGAAATGGATTGCTTTTTGTTTTTTGTGGTTGATATTGCTGGTATCAGAATTAAATGGTCTTACTTCTTTGACATATTCAAGGTTGAATAAAAAATACCTCCCACTTTCTCCTTAATGCATACTATTTCTGTCTTTTAGTTTGAGATGGTGTCCTATAGTGTGACACACATAAAAGGACTAAAAATGTGCAAGAGCAGAGTGGCGCAGCGGAAGCGTGCTGGGCCCATAACCCAGAGGTCGATGGATCGAAACCATCCTCTGCTAGTTATAAATATTGCTAAGTGTGTTGGTACAGAAGCATCAAGATTAAAGGTAGATTGCTAAAACTGGCTGGAAACATGGTTAGGAGTGGCATTGTGGTCAAGACTATGAAGAAGTTCAACATAACCGTTTGCTAAACCTGAGAACAACTGTCTCACTGTGTGGTCACATGACGCTGGCTATTAACTTGGTAACTCAATCATGGTTTCTGAATCTTGCTGTGAGGCAGCATAAAGGTTGTTTTGTTGGCACTAGTTGGCCAGTTGCGGCCATAGGCAGGTGCAGAGCAGCATATTTCTCTCAAGAAAAACAAACTATAATCCTAAAAGAATATAGGAAATCTAAAAGTATGCTACAGGATTGGATCAAGCCCCTCCCTTGGAAACTGGGTCCTGACTTTAACCCTCGCCATCGTAGTCCTGAAAACCCAGAGGTCAACCTAAACTTCTCTTTCAAACCTCAAATCCTGCTTCATAGTACAGACCTCAAGTGTAACTGATAAGATTACAAACACCCACATCTTACACTGGCAAGCTGGCTTCTTGCCGCCTCACTGACGTGGTAATGGCAGTAAATATTTGAGCTCTGATGATTTAGGAAGACTGATTCTGACAGCAGAGTGAAACTGCTACTTATGCCACTTAATACTCAGCAATATAGGATGGCACCAGTTTTCCTTATTCGTGTCTCACTGGAGCTCAGCAGTGGACTAAAGAACTGTTCTGTGTGTAGCCCAGTGTCAAGTAAGTTAGGCTCCAGTCTCTCACATGACCCTCCACAGTATAAAGCTGGCATAACTAATGGATAAATGGACATCTCAGCAGCCAGTGACGGTGCAGAAGTGTATTTTTTTGTGTGTGTGTTTCTCTTAAATGGCAATGGTCCAAGCAGAGATGACCGATCAACTTGTGGTAGTGTGGCTGAGTGGTCTAAGGCACTGGCTTAAGGTTTCAGACTTTGTGGAGGTGTGGGTTCAGATCCCACCACTGCCATCCTGTTTCCAAATATGTATACAATATGAAGTAGAAAAGCATACTTCTACCATACCATAACTGATTTAATGAGTCATTTGCTGTTTCACTGTACCGGCTGTGTGTACTTAGACTTGCATGGCTTAATCTTTGAGACAAGCATATGCTACTGGCAGGATCAACCAGGTAGCCCAGACTAGTTCCCTTATATTGTTGTTGCAATAATTACATACACCGATCAGACATAACATTATGAGTACCTGCCTTATATTGTGTTGGTCCCGCTTACGTAGTCAAAAATGCTCTGAACCATTTGGCATGGACAAGAGGACCTCTCAGGGTGTCCTATGGGGTCTGGAACCAGGACAATGACAGTAGATCCTTTAGCTACTCTGGCTTGTGCAGTGGGGCCTCTGTCAATCACTAAACACAGCCCAGAATCACTTGTTCCACTGCATCCTGTCGATGCTTGATCAGAATGGGCTCTTGGAAGTTTGGAGGTCAAATCAACATGTTGGACCATTGTCATGTTCCTGATTGTTTGATGTTGTTGCCATGTGGTTGGATGCATTTTCCTGTGGGGGTAGGCCAGTGACATTTGGAACTGCCATTAGCATGAGGGAGTGTGCTTGTTCTGGGACATTTTTTTGAGAGTCTCATTAACACAGATGCCAAAATCCAAGGTTTTCCATCAGAACACCACATAGTGCCAATATGGTCAATGTCATTCCCTTCACCTGTCAGTGGTCACAATGTTGTGGCTAATTGGTGTATATACATATGCACATACAAATTTTAATAACATTAATATTACCATTCCACCAAAAGCAATAAAATTAGACTAAAACCAAACACAAATTACAACATTGTCCAGAAAATCCACCCTAAACTTTGTCTTTGCAGCATTGTTTTCAATAATAATGAAGCTGTGGGAGTCTCATGTTATCCTCTTTTATTTCTCTCTCCCTTCCAGCTCCTCTGAGTCTTTCCTCTGTTTATTAAGGGCAAAATGTCAAAGGAGAGAAAACATCCAGAAGTGGACCATTCGTTGCTGCCTCTGCTTTCTAAAGCAAACTCACATTATTTTTTTGGCTCTTAAAGAGAGCAGGACTCCCCCTTCTCTTTTCACTCCACCCCTCCCTGTGCTGGCTTCCAGCACAAAGCATCCCAGACTGCCTGAGTCTGTAAACATGAGTGTAATTTACTGATGTTGCCTCACAGGATTTCTGGAAATTGTAGTTCAAACAGTCCTCAAACAGTTACCAGCTGCTGCCATGTGGAGACGCCAGTGTGCTAAGTGTACATTTCATAATCCCACAAAAAAAAGCTTTGGCAAATTTTCTCATTTCATATTCAGAAAAATCTATATATCATCAGCATGAATGTAGACTCTTTATTATCTGTTCTGTTTTTTTCTCTGAAGGTCGTTTGAGTAGGCGTTTGTGTGTGTGTGTGTGTGTGTGTGTGTGCCGGAGGCCTCCACAATTGGCATTCCAGCCCACATGTAGTCATTCTGTCTTGCTGATTGAGCCTGTTGTCTAAATGAGGAGCGGTTAATTACCTCCTCACAGCAGCTCTGTTCACCATGCAGCCTACCCACCAAGACCACAGAACAGAACACAACACGACACCTCTGGTTAACAAATTAGACAGAGAGGCAAAGAGGGGCAGGGAGACAGAGACGACGGAACAACAGAACAGCGTTAGGAAACAAATGAGGGGAAGAAAAGGAAGGGAGAAGAGGAGATCAGATTAAAGAAATGGACGCTTGAATGGGACGGAAGGAGGGCGAGTGTGGCGGAGAAAGAAGCAGAATAAGAGAAGACAAGAAGAAGACGCCACAGGAAGCTGGTGAATAAGTGGGAGGCCAAAATAAGATGGGAAGAAAATTAAAACAGATGACAAAGAGAGGTTAAATCAAATGAGAGGGAGATGCTCGCACAAATGGGAGACGGCGAGGGAAATAGAAAAGAGAGAGGCGGACAGGAAACGAAGCTGACACAGAAACCGCAGGAAGCTGCTTTAACAAATGGGTCTATGCCGCGGCCTACCAGCACTGTGCTGTGATATGGCCCATTTTTCATTAACGCTGTGATTTATCAACATAGTGCTGAGAGGATCGTAGCAGGGGCTTTTGATTAAGGCCATTAGATATTAGACATTAGCCGTGAGATTACTCACACTGCTGGGGTGCGTTTGATTTTTTATACCGGGGCTTGCCCAGGGGCAGCCGCTGTGCCCTGCTGACTGCTCTCTTTGAAGCAGCCCTTGACAATGATGGGGTCTCCCAGCGGCTCAGCAGGTGAAGGCGTGTGCCATAGGTTAAGTACACTAAGCTGAGTTTGACCTTTGTCATTACACCTCTACTTTTTCAGATGCTTCTTTTGCTGCATTTTATCGACCGCTGTCTACTTTCATCTGCTTTCAATCTCAGAATCCGTTGCTTACATGCGGGATATGTTTTATTGTGTTTATCAGAAAGTGAATAGCAAACATCAAGGTTTAATCAGTACTTATTGTGGTGTGAAAGGTGCCATTAGTTTAAATGAACCCACGGAAAATCTTCTTTCAGCTCGTTGTTTTGGTTGTCCCAGCTCTCCTGTCATCAGCCTTGCTTCATGCATAAGCAGCAGCAGATGTGCTTCTAGTGAAGATAGGCTCGATAAATCCAATGTATGCTACATCATCACGAGATGGCAACGAGACGAAGTGACCAGCTGGTGAACTTAATGGAGCACTTAGCTGCTGAAGAGCAAGTTATTTTCATGTGGGATTGGTGGAAAGCAACACAATCCTCAAAGAAAAAGTGAATATTAAGCAAAAATTTGTCGAGGGGGCAGAAAACTGACTCCAAATTAAAGCTCCTGTTACATGCTACACTTTCACCACATCTTTTAGGAGGTGCTAATATACCACTGTAGTATTTGATGCTCATTCTACTGCCCCAAGTTGGCTAAAATATTAATTTAATGCAGCTTTAAATATTTCTACATCGACACTAACTGACTTTGGCAGTGGTCAGAGCACATTGATAAATGAATACAGGTGACATTAATGGAACATACAATATAGTGCAATGAAAAAAATACATTAAAACTATAAACTTTGTAGACAGATACATTGTGCACTTCTATACATGCCAGCAACGGTGCAAAATGATGATGGTTCCTCCTGTAACCCTGTAGGTTGTTTGAGCAGGTCGCTTATTTTTTGCCCATTGTTAGGTTTGGCTACTATGTGAGAGCATCAGTTGTTTTAGTTAATGTCTCATAAAATCATGTTTATGTTCAATTAGCAGTGCCATTTAATGCCTGCACTAGTTATGACAGGAGCAAAAAAGAAGTGAAGAGATGTTGTTGTAGAGTCCCAAAATCCGCTAAGGGAGGAGGGTGGGGTGGATGGATGGGTCGACCAGTCAAGAGTGCTGTTTGTTCCCTGTTTGTTAGTTTAACACTTACTCATGCATGGATTAGCCAATGAAGATACAACATATTGATTATTGACTTTGGTACATGGTACATGGTAGGCAGATTGTGTTGCTGTTGGGATGAACCAGGCTAGTAGTTTCCAGTCTTTATCCCAAGCTAAACTCACCATGACAACAATGAAAGTGGTATTGAACTTTTAATCTAACCATTTGAAACACATGGAAAGAAAACAAACAAGTGTATTCATTTGGTGAATGACAGTGTTTTACTTGAAAGGGAAGATAATGAGATGGGATGTTGTTTACTGTGGGTAAGCTGACCACTAAAAAGCCATATGTTTGATACTGAGCAGCTGTCCAAATAAAGTTTGAGGATACTACCAGTTAGTTAGATATGTTGTGAAAGCCTGAGAATCAGTTTGGATTCAAGTTTTCCACCAACCATCAGTGTTCTGTGTGGTTTTGTGGTCTTCTCGTATAACCCAGATCCTGAGCTCAATACTGAAACAAACCCCTTTTTATTTTCTTGCTAAATAAATGAGGACATTCCAGTTTTGTGACATTTATTTTTATTTCTCAATTTCATGAGTTCCCCCTTACATAACTGTGCACTTGAATTATTCAGTATGAAAGCAGACCGCCACCAGCTTCTACATTTTGTTTAAAGTAGCATTAACTCTATAAGCCAAATGCATGCTTGAAGAAAGACAATAATGGGCTTAAGATTTGCATTTATTTGGTCCAAGAACGTGCGTCATCATCAAAATGGTTTGCACAAATACTGTTAAAATTGTTTTATAATGGTGAATTTTATCCATTGTGTTGCTGAAGCAGTAGCTGGAACTGAAGTCCTGAGGGTTGCAGGGTGGGGCATCCATGGACTGGATTTGTTCCAATGCAATGTAGATGTTTGATCGGACAGGGTTCTGGGGAGTTTTTGCACTATGGTAGGGTGAACTGTCCTGCTGAAGGAGACAGATGATTTTGTGGCATGCTATTGGGGGGGGATTGTGCTTGGTCAGTAGCAATATTCAGGTAGGTGGTACATGTTACATCCACATGAATGACAGAACCCAAGGCATTGCATTGTAGTCAGTTTAGCTTATCATTTTCAAAGAAATACCTAGATTTTTCTAAGTATTTGTTCACATATACCTCCTACCTGACAAGCTGTCTGTTTGGGCTTTCCAGCTGACTGGATTTCTGCTTGGCTCTTGACTTTGAAAAGAAAATTGATATGTCTGGGCTTGGTGGTTAGACAGCTGTTTGCAGCTGAGTGAGTAATAATTAATGCACTCGGCAATTTCCTTGCCACTAGTTTGTGTAGCATGTTGATACTCAAAAATTAATCACATCATCTTCAACAGTTCCAGTCAATTGGAAATAAATATTTTGCTGGTGTTTATGACAGGCACCATCACAAAATTAAAAATTACCCACCTCTTTTATAAAGTATTGGCTGAATTCCAACATGATCTCAGATTAGCAATAACAGTTGTCACTGTTCATGCTACTAATATGTTAATTAACTGTAAATGGTGTTGCTCAAGTATGTGTAAACAGGATATTTACTTTATTTACTCATTTAAACCTGCATTATTTGATGTATTTGCCTCTTAGGACAATACATAAAGCTGTAAACACATTTCACTGTACGGAGAACATGTTAGCAAACAGTTGCCTATTTACACAAGCAGGCAGGAAGCTACATTACCATTAATTTGAATGACAGAGTTAAGTTCAGCATTCCCTTTCCTTTGTGATGTCCTGGTCTCGATCAAATCCTGAAGGAATCCTGTGGTTGTTTAGCTGCTAAATGCTCTACAGTGCTCACCAGGTAGATACTAACTCGCCTGTCTTCAATTCGGTGCTGAGCAGGTGGTTTTACAGGTAATTTACTGGAGCTTGTTTGATGGAAACAGTGTGAAGCAACACAGTAAAGTTGTGGTCCATAAAACCAAAACAATGAGCTGACAGATGTTAAAACGCTCTATAGGGAGCCTGCAGAGTCAAGTCATAAATTTCATATTGTGAACTGTGATATGATCCATTAGTAATATAAAAAGCTGAGCCCTGCTGCTACAAATTGTTGCGCGTCCTGAAACAGTCCCCAACAAGGGTCATCAATGAAATGCAGATGTCAAGATTTAAATGTTACAGCTGATAAACTGAACAGAACAGATAAGCTTCTAGTTTAACAAAACTAACTGTTCACACAGCCTGTATTAGCCTGTGTTTTCAATGGATTTTTAGACTCCAAGTCCGTTTACTTGTGCTTTACGTACATAACTGGGTTCTTAGTGCTTTCAAAATGACCTACAACTCAGTGCTGTACCTGGATGCCTTCCTGTGCAGACACACTTGGAGCTCTGGAGCTGCTGCTGCTGCTGCTGGTGCTTTGCTAACATGCTTCTCACGTTGTGCCTTCTGTGTAGAGAGGCTGCAGCACACTTCTGTAATGCCACACTCGAGGGCAGTGCAAAAAGCCTGCTGTAATAGCCTCCTCTGGCTGCATCCCACTGCCTCCCTGATCTCCCTCCAAGAATTCTGTGTCTTTCATGTGACTTTGTCGCCTGGATGCAATGAATTGAATAAATGAAGATGAAGGCTCGCACTTTCACACGCTCTGTCCTTAAAGGCATTCATGGTGTTGCACTTGCTTGTACGGACAAAACGAATGGATAAAGACGGGGGAAAAGGAAGGTGAGGGAGAAGTTTAAGCTTTTATGTCAGCACACCTGGGCAGTCACTGCATAAAGTGAACATGATTAGTGGATTTTCTGTTTTGAAAGTAAAAGGACGCAAACTTCTGAAATCTGTCACTTGAATCTTGGGAAGGGAGACATTTTAAGCACTACTCAATGATCCAATAAGCACATTGTCTAACTCATTCTTCATAATGACACATGCCAGCTGTAACAGAGTTTGTACTTTAATTCTGCTGTAATACTAAGTTGTGCCACAAGGCAGTGCCTCGCTCTGTTTAATGTGATTGCTGTAATGCTCAGACTGACATCTGACAGAGAGAATGTGTTGGTGTAGGTTATGCTATGATGCTGTTTTAGTGAGGAGTGTAGAAGACATCTAGCCCTGCGTGGTTGATGTTTAGTACTGTAGAATAAACTTGCATTATGAAAATCCCTTTCCAGCTGTTGTCTTTTGGCTCTCTAAGCTAGCTATTTATCCTAGCCTTCTGCTACCTACATATTGCCAGCATCCTCCACTAACTCCAGCCCACATTAGAGACCAGATGAGGCTGTGTGTCGATTGCACTTAATAGCTGATATTGATGTATACCACAAAGAGAAAATGTGGATTTTGATCCACCTAATGCATTCTGAAATGCAAGACTGTGACAGCTGCTCAATAAGAGTACACAGTTAAGAGCAATGATGTGCCAGACTACTAGATTATGGCTGTGATTTTCTTGTCCAAGATAAACTTTGGAGCTGTGAGACAAAACCCCTCTGTGAGACCAAACCTCTGCTGGTCCCTGTCACTGACATTCATTTAGAGGTTTGAGCGGCCACAGATGTGGCCTCCCCTGCTCTTGGAGCCACCCCTGTATCCCCAATGTTGTCTGGCATGCTTGAAATTATTTCCACAAAATCTAAGGTGCAAGGACAAGCATAGAGATCATCAATGAGACAGCCTAAAAGAAGAAGAAGAGAGAGTTGGATTCCATTTTTTCACGTGTTTTTGGGGAGTTTTGAGTCTGTATTTAATTTGTTTGGGAGGTAGTCTTGTAGTACTTAGGACTGGTCTTGGTCTTGAGATCATTTGTTTGAAGATCACATTTTTAGTCCATCTTGTTTTAGTCTAAGATGAAAGGAACTTCATTTTAAGATGTGGATATCATTAAATTATGTGTGTATTGTCTGACATAGTTGTTAACATCATTATTATTGTGATTAGAGGTAAACATTTGTTCCTCAAATGCAACCAATAGCCGGTGATTGTTAGCATCTGTTAGCCCTCCCTGCCCACCTCACCACCTATTCTAAGAAAGTGAATACAGGAGACAGGAGGAGAAGCTGTGGCTGTCTGAGGGGAGATGCCAGCCACAACTGTACAACCTAAACCATGAAGACTTCAAACTCTTCATAAATATGTTCACGCCACATATATTTGCTATCTATGTGTATACTGTACATTTGAGGGGTTCTTGTTGATATTCCAATTGCTTGTATGTTACGCATTTTACTATATGCTGTGCAGTGTGGGGTTCACTGGTTGTGGTCTTGGTTCAGGTAGTCCCAACAACAAATGGTAAATGGTCTGCACTTATATAACCCTTTCCTACCAAAGTGGTACTCAGAGCACTTTACAGTGTGTTTCTCATTCACCCATTCACTCACATTCACACACCAATGATGACAGAGCTGCCATGCAAAGAACCTGCCCGCCATCGGGAACAACTCCAGGTTCACTGCCATGTCCAAAGACACTCTGCCATGTGGAGGGGTGGGGGACTGAACCGCCAACTTTTTGATTAGTGTTCGAACATGTCCACCAACTGAGCCACAGCAGTCCAACAACAACACCAGGTGAAACAAACAAAAACTCATAACTGATTGGGTATGTGGGGTGAGCACCACAGAGTCAAAGTCAGTAAGACACAAGAACCAGGCAAGAGTCATGACGACATACTTCAAGTATTCATTGTTTTGCTGTTGTTGCTGTACTTTTTATCATTCATTCGACTGCTGACAACTTGCTCACCATGACTTTGATGCAAACTAACTCACTTTTGGCCATTGCTGGTTTTCACTGACCCCACTTTTTTGCGCTCAGCCAGTCATCATTTAGGACATCTGGGCAAAGAAGTCCCCTATGCTGTCATCGAGCCTTTGTATATTTTCAAAACTGATCTCCGTTTCACAGACAGGCCTCCTTTTCCCACCCTTAATTAAATCTCTCATAATCTTACAATTATACACACACCCAACCACAGAAGTAAAATCACCAGAGCAGAAAAAGTTTATCCATTTATTATGCAACAGTTCTCACTCTAATAACAAACTGCTGTACTTATGTTGCAAAAATGCAAAGCACAGTGATAATCAGAGAACAGAATTTTCGAAATATAACCAAATTTACTGAATGCACACATCAGAACGATGTTACGTGAGAAAATAATATTAAGCTTCTCTCTGTGGGTCTCCAGCGGGACAATTTGCTCTCCCATTATCATTTAGGGTAGCCTTCAGTTAACTTTAGCTTGGTCACTGCTTCCTTGGTGTTGTCTCCATCTTTCAGCTTTCTTGCTCAGTCAGCTGCTCTCAGTCTAATCAGTCCCTGAATGAACGATCAGGTGAATGATTGGCTCCGGCTATCCTTGCTGTGACTCAGTCAGTCAATACATGTGAAGGGACATCACTGATAAGTTGCTCTATTCAGTTAAACGCTGCTAATACATAGCAGCAGTGAGCGAATGCAAACTGAGGGAAGGAAAGCTGGTCAACTTATGGGAGAGAAAACAAGGTAATTTAATTGAGGAGATAAAAGGATGGAATTGTTCATGTACCTTATTTTATTTGCTTTTATCTCATGTTTTGTTCCCTCATTGCATGTGCTATTTAGGATAGCGTTTCCTCAGTGCCTCGATCCCATTGTTTCCGAGTCCTTCATTTATAAAATGATGTTGGGTTAGTTGTCCTGTTTTTTTGCATTTTTATTCCTTTCGTCTGTTAAAGCACTTTGTGTTACATTTCATTTGTATGTAAAGTGCTCGATAAATGAAGTCTGATTGATTGATTGATACTGATGTGAAGTCTGGTTGTACTATATGGAGTGGAAAGACTGTGTTTCAGGTTCCAGTTTCAGGGTTAAATGCCTGTTAAATGGTTAAATGATGTTTGCAAATCAAGGTGTTCTTGGGCATGAAACTAAACCCTGAATGGATCTCAGTGGTCAGACCAACACACTGCATGGTAGCTTGTGTAAATGCAGTCTATTTACGCCTTTAAATGATGTTTTGATAGAGACACAAGTTAGTGATGATCATGACATAGGAGCAGCTACACAAGAAGCATTGAAGTGCATGCAGCAAGGCTATCTAGATGATTTAGCCTTTGGTCGTAACAACTTGGTGGACTTGCTATCTTGATTCCATGATTCACTGATGCTATCGTGGAACCTGCTGTGAACCTTCTCTGATAGGTTGACACCTTCCGTATCTTATAAAATAACATGCCTGCTGTTATCTGGTTCATTCATGTGCGTTCCAGATATACCCACATAAACCCTGCACGTGGTAATCCACGTGAGAAGATCCTCCGCGAGTCGAAACACTTGATTTTCCAGCAGGCCTCAGTAGCACCTTTTCCCCTCTGAGCTCGGCTGCTCAGCGTGCGTCCAAACAGATAAAACTGCTGCTTTTATTTTGCTTACTGATCAGACCATAACAGGCATCTCAATTCTTTCATCAGCCTGATGAGTGGGTTTGATAACCACTATCTTGTCAAGAGGCGGACAGAGCTGTTGCCATAACGATAACCCTGTAATAAAAAGAATAATGATGCCCAAACTCCAGCCAACGCTATCACACAAACCTGGCACGACTCTGAGCCGGACAGTACACTGTGGTTATCAGAGGGGAGACTGTTAGTGAACATCTCTCACCCACTTGGCTCTTTTTTACCCCCTCTGAATCCCCAACACTCTTGATTTCTTACTCGCCACCAGTCGGTGTATTATTGTTTCATCCTGTTCCCTCCTGCTCCCTCTTGCCTTGCCTCTAATTCAATTACTCCTTTGTCTTATCTGCCTCTTCACTGCTCTCTCCGGCTAATCTGATTATAAAGGAGAGCTGGCAATTAAAACACAGATATGAGAGAGATCTATCCTTCATGCTCGCTGCCTTAATGAGATCCAGCTTCATGCCTCTCATGCAGCTAAAGTTCAATTAGGTGGCACACTCGAGTGAGGAGGATGGTCTCCTCGTGGAGTGTACTGTACAGCCTGTCAGCCTCTCCAGGATTAGTTTGGATTCTGCACGTGTGCTGCTGCCTTCTCACATCTTGCAGATATCACTGCTTTGAAATAAAAGCAAAAAAAAAGACCTTTCATTCGCTTGTTTGACAGAAAAATTCTAAATGTGCCTTTGTTTACTACACAGCCATATGTTGTTGGTTATCTGATGCATGTTCGGCGCCCTGCATGCTGTTTTGCAAACTCACAGTCACAGAACTGAATTTTATTGGATCTCAACAACATCTGTAAGCGAGCCGATGACAAGCCTGCCTCCATCTGTCCTGCTTCTGTCTGTGTTTCTGTTTGACTGACTTGCTGTCTGACTGCAGCTCTTGAACGCAGCCTGCTAATTTCATTTGACAATTGTAGTCATTTGAAAATAGATGACTTTGTCTGCTGGTGATATTCTTTTACCCTGCCTTCTTGGTTATTCATTTAGAACAATAAAAGCTGAATCACGCTGCCTACCGCTCAGGTGAATTAGCCACTGGGCCAACAATGGATTGGAGGACTTTGTCCACAGCATGGTGACACTGAAGTTACAGTTGTTGGGACAAGTGTGACTGATTTTTTAAATATATTCAACCAAAATTGATTTGCTCATTACAATAAATGCTCTAGTACAGGCAGAATACGTCAGTCAATTCATGCTAATGGCAGTAAGGTATGGTTTTGTAAATGCCCTACATGCATGGCAACTTATTCAGATTGTCCATGAACTGCAGAATGTATTAAATTGCTTGTGTACACATAAAAATCATACATATTTAAAGATGATCTCCATCATGGCATGTGTGGTAAAAAGTTCTGTCAGCCATCAGCAGATTGTGTTCTGCTGTGAAGTTGGAAAGCAGAGTTTCAGTCCTCACCACGTTTGTCAGGGCGTTGGATTTTGCACCTCCAAACATCATCATCTGTGACTGATTCTCCTTTTAGAATTGAAAAAGTTCTTTTGCATCATACACACCAGACACTGCCACCTTTATGTCTCACACACAGACTGTCAGACTGTGTATTTTTTGTTCTTTTCTAAAAAAAAACACAAAGATGTTCAGCTACATCATTGTACTGGAAACATGTAATATACACACACACACACACACACACACACACACACACACACACACACACACATTCTAAGATTCAGCTTAACCAATACAAGGCTTTAGCAATCAAGCAAAACTGAGCTGGTTCTTCCAAAGATTGTCTTTTTAGCATTATCTTTGCTAAGCTGTAGTGGACAGATGTACCCAGATGGTTGGCTACCAAGCTGCTGAGGGCTCATATTAACTCTTTCCTGTATCGGGAACCAGGCAGCACCTTACACCATTTTTCAAAAGTTGCACAGTGTGGCCCATTAAATGAAGAGGCCACCTAGTGCTACTAAGACTAAAATGGATGTTACGTTGCTGCGCTTCATTTCTGCTGCATTAAATTTGGTAGTGCTGCAGTTGAGACCATCAGCTTAATAAGGATGGATGAACCGTCCGTGGAATCACCCACAGGCTTCCTAAACAGCGGTTTTGAAGCTCAGTGTGGTGGCTCCAGCTGTCGCCATCTGGCAGTACCTGACTCCTCCTAACTCCATACTAATGCAAAAATGAACAAAGAGGTGGAGCGAGTGAGGAGCTGCAGTTGGTCATACAGATATTTGGATCACGGACTGCCCTTTTAATGGCACCCAACACTCAAAGTGGTCACACCCCTAATTATGCACGACTTGAAGTCATAATACAGTTTTAAATGGTAAATAGTCTGCACTTATATAGCGCTTTTTTCTACCTTAGTGGTATCCAAAACGCTTCACAATGTGTTTCTCATTCACCCATCAATGGTGACAGAGCTGCCATGCAGGGCGCTAATCTACCATTGGGAGCAACTTCGGGTTCAGTGTCTTGCCCAAGGACACTTCAGCATGCGGAGGGGCCGGGAATCGAACCGCCAACCTTGCAATCAGTGGACAACTTGCTCTACCACCTGAGCCACAGCCACTCACTGTTTTAACAGGTGAGTCATAAAATCCACCCCTGTACCATTGTTGTGAACCAGGAATTCAGCTGTAAAGACCAAACCTGTCTTTTGTAGCAGATTTTAAACATGTTTATTTCTGTGTTGGCTTCATTTTTCAGCCTTTTTTAGAACAGGCTCGTTAACTTAACTGTCATGGATTCTTGCCTATAGACATTCTTAATGTCTACCATTCTGATTATGCTGGAGTTTTTCTAATCTCACTCTGGTCTGGTTTGAAGGAGACCTATTGCACTTTAAAATTTCTCCCAAGTGTCTCTTATCGCAAGGTTGTTTATTTTAGCGGCATAGTGGTGGAGCTGATGCCAACTGGAATTTTGTACTTGCCCATTTAGAAAAAAATGGCCTCAGGTTTAAGGTGTTAAAGGCACGTCTACATTTTTTTGACCACTAGCTGTGCTACGGAGCAGTGTTTTTACTATTATCGCCACATCCTGCATTGGGTCCACGTATTCCAACAAAGGCAGTGAAGAGGAAGATTGCTATCAAGTATACAGGCACAAAATAAAACATCACTGTATTGACTTTGCAAATGTTTTTCGGGGGGAATGAAAAGCACTCAGTGTTTTGAAGATCTCACTGTGTTATGATGAGAAACTGAATTGTTGTTTGTTTGCAAGGCAAGTGAGGGAACCTTTAACTGAAGCTGAACTTTTAAATTCATTGTTGGCAGGAATGATTGCAGCAACCAATAACTCTTCCAGTGCACGTAGTGTTAAGAAACACTGCCATGTTTGCTGCACCTTAAATATGTCGCGAGGAGCTGATTCTTGTTGAAGCAGATGAAAGCTCCCAACAGTGTTCAAGGTTCATGTGAGAGTGTTTGATTCCACCATGAAAAGTGGCTTTTTACAGTAAAAAAAAAAAAAAAAAATCAACGACCGATTGTGATCCATTTAGCTGATATTTTGATATCTTTAGAACAGCTTGCAGTTTAAATGCCTCGTCTAAAAGGTGCTCTCAGATAGGCCTTTTCATGGAATACATTTCAAAAAATCTATCTGCTGTGAAAAGGGAGCTGTGATTAGTGTATTACATTATCCAGAGATCTGTAATGGATATCTTTTTCCTGTCTATTCAAAACTTGATTCATGCCTACAAATGGATTTTCCCTCCAGAGATATGTTTTTTTTCACAGCTGATATTTACTCATGTGGCACAGCTGGCTGTGTGTGTGAAAGCAGAGGTGTGTATGTCTGAGTCCATGTTTGTGATATTTACTCATTTGGCTGGCTGTGCCCTTCATATTTATGTGCGAGTGCTGTTGTGTGTGTGCGGTGTGTGTGTGTGTGTGTGTGTGTGTGTGCACTCATGCGTGATATTTGCTCAACTGGTCATGCAGGTCCTTTGCGTGTGACTTTCTTTTCCCGAGGCTCTATGATCTCAACACATGCATACCCTGGACGTAATACCTCCAAGTACTGTAGTACTTTCACACATGAACAGTTTCATGCCCCTCCAGGTGCAACACTATGTTGGCCACCGGGGGCACTATGAGAATTCCCAGTAGCCTGTTTACTGATTGGCCCAGTGTGTTGTACCAGTGCTGAAATACTAAATAATATCAAAGCTACAAACATCACAAAGTAGTGACACTTAATCACGGTATGCAGGAAAGCAGGAGATCCGTGTGTATGGAACACAAGCCCAGGCAGAGCTCTGAGAGAACACCGAAACTGAACAAAAATGATAAATATGTACTTTTTTTTCCCCTGGAGCCTTAATTATGGATGCATAGCAGACTCTTGAAACTGAAGACACTTGGCCTCTTAACATTTTTACTTCTCTTTTGAGGCAATTTTTGTGTCGTAATAAAACTGAAAACATGTTACTGGCATAAACTGTATAAAGTATTTCAACAAAATATAACAAAAATAATGTGTCTGCAGAATGGCCTGGGCTGCTGTTATATCTGCAGCTTCAATTATTGTCTAGTAGAACATTTTTATATTGCAATCTACTTTCAAAATTTAAGAAAAAAACATCTCCATTGGTACTATTAGAATTATACATTTTTGTACATTTAAATCACTGTACACTATCATTTCTTCTGCTTATGGACAAATCTGTCTAATATAGAAAACAATATGCAATATTATGCTTCTCTATCAGTATTTCTACTCATGAATGAAACTTTGCAATACCTTTGATATGTGCAACACTTATTTCCACATCCAGAAGATTTTGTACAATCTGAACGAGCACTATGTATATATTTTGGCTTATTTTCTTTTTTTTAACTAATATTTCTTAAAAGTTGCATTATTACCTTTGCTACTGTAAAAAAGTTGATTTCCTAAAGGCCTATTGTATTGAAAACATTTTACTCCAGTAGAAATACAAGACTACTAGCAGCAAAACAGAGCCCTTATGCAGAATGGGTTGGTTCACAATCCTACTACCACTAGGAGTTTGAGGATTTAGAAACATTTCAAACAACTTCTTACATGTGACATGAAGATGACATTCTAGGTCAGATCACCAGAGGGTGTGTCCTCTTGGTTCAAGCAGCATTCAGATGACACTCTGGTGGATTTTGTCAACTCCTCAGTGCTTGTTCAGCTAAATCAGCCCGTTGTTCGCCTGATTGCACCTCAGGTTTCCAGCAGAACATCATTCACTAAGCAGCTATAGTGGGAAATATCTCATCAGAACTATGTGAAAGCATCAGAAATCAGATTGTCATTCTGAGCAAAGAGGATATTCCTCAGTGTGAAATCATGCCTGCACTTAAGGAAACAGTTGACTCTGGATCTGTTCTATTCAAAGCAGGATCAGGCCGACCAAGTGAGCACATAATCAGAGGTCCAATACAACACTTTTTTTCCCACTTAGGGATAGAAAGGCAACTTCGAAGATACAGAATTTACCAAATAAGGAAACACAAGACACCAATCAGTGAAAGTGCCATCAAGAGCACGCTGTCCAGCAGTGGTCTCAGAGGACAAGTAGCATCTTAAACCACTTCTCAGGAGGAGAAAGGACAAACAGTCGGGGTTGGCGAAGACATAGCAGCATTTTACAGTGAATACTGTTAAAACAAAAAAAGTTATTTTTACCTAGTTAGAGAAGAGTGGCAGTTACAGCAGTGTGGATGTAAGAAGACCAACAGGAAATAGAATGACACTACAGTGGATCAAACCCACAGGGAAATACTGTGGGAATATTCATGTCTGGGGGTGTTTTGCTTGTTGGACACCTACACCGAATCAACTGCATCCTGACCAAGAAGAAGCAGCAGCACTCAGTTCTTCAGAGACCTGCTCCTTCGTTGGGTTTGCATCTTTGTGGAGAAAGATTCATTGTGCAGCAGGATAATGAGCCAAAACTTAAAGCTTTGAATTCAAGAACAAAGAAGACTGAGGAGTGCTGACTGTCATGGACTTTCCTCAGCAGCCAACTGACCTTAACCCCACTGAACAATTATGTGAGACTTGGAACATCATCAGATCACGGTGGGATAACATGGTTTGTCAGGCTTCAACAAACTGGTGGAGTTTTTGTAGCCTGAGTGCTGTTGTTATTGAAGAGAAAGCTGGCAAACAAAGGCTTAAATATTCTGGAATTCATTTACATTTTTTCAGAGATTTGACTTTTCACACAAACGGTTGAGCTAACAATATGATTTGGAATGGAAATACAAGTATCTTCACTCGTGGTCTCAGACTTTTGGATCCTACATTACAAGATGTAATCAAAAACTGTACCTGATTTAAATTTGGTCGCCATCCCTGTCAAAGTAATCAGTGTCACGCTCTCAGGCCTTCTGCTATGCTTGTGACACTGTCTGGAAGTTCTGTTATGTCAGCCTGTCAAGCATCATCTGCGATGAGCGCCGAGTCTTTTGAACTGTGTCAAAATGGTGACAACCTCAACTTGAATTTCATTTTGTGGAAGAAGATGTGGCAGGGAGCCAAATCTAGGGAGAAGTGCGGGTGAGGAGCAACAGATATGTTATTGTGGCCAAAGAAACCTGATAGTAACTACAGCACCAGTGTACAGCTGATGCGCCCACATGCCAATATGCCACAGTTCAGGTCATTTGCACCAAATGTTGTCCCTCAGACACCTCAGGACATTAAAGTCTGAATCCTTCTTGACAATCCGACCCTGGGGGCCAAATTGATGGCATGAATTTGGAGACTGCTGATTCTTCCCCTCTAAAAACTGCTGTTTGGTCTCTCACTGTCACAAGTGATGATCCTGGGCACAAAATGTTGGCTCATGCCAGGACATATACACAATCTGATATTTCCTCTTGCCTTCAGTTTGAAGCTCATGAAGAAATCGTAAATGCTCGCCTTGAAGTTGCCTCTAAAACTTGTGTAACACAGGTCCTGCTGTTCAAAACACACTGTGTCACATGATCTTCAGACGTGTGACAGTTACTGTTTGAATATTTGGCGTGCACATGACTGTGACGTGGGCACTAAAGTTGCAGCTGGTGAAGGAAAAGTGGGGCAAAGTCTAAGAATTGTACACTTTACTCCATGCTGTTAAAATAATGCAGAGCCTTTGAGATAGGATTATTGTTAGCCTTTCAAGTTGTTTACATTACATAATGTAAAATCTTGCACATTCTCAGCTAAATTATTTGCACATTCCTGCACATTGTAAATACTTCCATTACTTTGAATACCTTTATAATACTTTGAACATGCTACACTTACTGTTTATTCAAATTTCAACATTTCCTTTTTAATTCTTTAATCCTTCTTAAAAAATGAACTTGTCAGTGTTTGCTGTTTTGCACCAAAACACCAAGTCAAATTGCTCGAATGTGAAAACTTACTGGACAGTAAAAATAATTCTGACTTTCTAGTTTGTGGACCAGTAAAGATGCATTAGAATTTGTTGATCATTTTTTATGCTAATCATCTAAATTTGTAACTTTAGTGAAAAAAAAAATAATGCATTGGTTTTATGTAGCGCTTTTCTAGACACTCAAAGACACTTTACATTGCATTATTCATTCACTCCATACTTGATGGTGGTAAGCTACATATGTCCTGGGGTAGACTGATGGAGGCAAGGCAGCATCATCAGCCCCTCCGACCACCACCATCCACTCACTCTCACACTGCATCCACCCAGGCTTCCTGGTGTTCCCTCACGGTCTCTCATCCAGGTGCTGACCAGGCCCAACCTTACTTAGCTTCCGAGATCTGACAGGATTGAGCATCCACAAAGCAGCATGGCCTGAATGCGCTTAGTCGTGCTAAACTTAGGTCTTTACAGCTTTCTTTGCTGAAAACAGGTGGCTGATGCAGCCAATAATGACGCTCTGAGCGGCGAAAACACTAAAGTTGAAGCCAGACAGCCAAACATGAGCTCAAACTTGCGTTAAATGTCCATGTAGCTGAAGCGAACACAATGATTTCCGTAGAAATGCTCACCTGTACGTTCATAGCAAAAATCATGATCGTAGTCACTTTAGGAAAAGAAAGGGACCAGTGAACAGCAACACAGAGTCACACAGGCAGGAAAAAATAAGCAGAAGTAAAGAATTCGTCACATGTGCTGAGCATCTGTTTCATGGGTATTTTGATTCTTGAAACAGGTTAATGTTTTCTTTTGGAGTTTAGCCTCATTTGCAGTCATTAGTTTAACATGAATTAAACATCTGCGTGTGTCTACCACTTATTCTTGTAAATGAGAAGGTTGCATTAGCATAGCAGATGGCTTGATACTTAGGGTGTGAATACACTTAAGGAGCAATGATCTCAGGCTCCTTGTCTCTTTATCGCTTATTGCTCTGTCCTCTGTCTCTCCTCTCTGCCTCACATCCTCCTCACTGAAATGTTTACGCCTTGCAATCTTTTTCCACACTTTTACATCACACCTTTTTCCCCCCGACAACCTGCTATGAGATAGTTCTGCTCGAGCTTCCGCAAAAGGGTTGATGAAGTTTTTCTTTCTGTTTGATTGGCAGTGGGAAGGAAAAGGTGTCATAAAATTCTTCCCACCAAATGTCTGCGCCTGATGGTTTTGATGAATTACTCATTTGTATCATTTGTGTAGCGCTCCGTCTAATCAACCAGAACTGGTCCCAAATGTTGTGTAGTGTGTTCCAAATCAATTTTTTATCAGCTCGGGGACGCAGGGATGCTGTTCAGTTTGATCGCTGATGTTACTTCATCTTCATCTTTAAAATTGAAAAGTAAACCTCTCGCCTTGTTTGTTCCCCAGTCAGGGGTGTCTTATGCATCCATTTTTAATAAACATGTTCTGATCAGAAATGCTCACTGGGCTTTTTTGTATTTGTGTCGCTGCTGTTCGTGATGGCGCTCCAGCTCGGTACAGGCAGCTATTGGGAGCAGCCACATACATTCTGCAGGTTCATAAATTTCAGCCTCACAGATGCTCGTGAACATAAGCTGTTGACAAAATTTGCATTTTGTGGATCCCTGCTGTTACATTTAAGCAGAAAGTATGAATTTAACTGTAGAAAGCCAGCACACCTTAGAGATGTCTTTTTAGTTTGGGATATTTCAGCTGGATGGGCATCTAATGGCGATCTTGCTGCCACATGTTCATAAAAATGAAGCCCTCATTGTCCACTTCATCAATCAGACTGTTGCTCCTTCATGTTTAGGAAGCTGACACCTCCTGGCTACAAGTACAACCACATCTAGACACATGAAAATGATCAAAACTCTTCCTTGTGATGTGCAATTTGAATTTCTGACACAACGTTGGCCTTAAATAGAGAACATGAAAGCAGGAGCAACAATTTGATGTAAGTTCAATGATGCCACTTTGTGCAGAGCAGCAGAACAGGCAGCAAATTAGAGTCGCGTTTGAGTCGGAGCCATTATTTGGGTTTGATTTGATTGGCTCATGATCAGCAATGTGGTGCTGCTCCTCAGACCCTCAGCCAGCAGCTGTCTGTAGCCGCTGTTAGCAGCTGGCACTGAAGCAAGACGGGACTGCTACAGTAAATCATCCAGTCTTGGCCCTGGCATACTACAGAGTCAATGGCACATTCTGCATCTGAGGCCAAGTCTTAGTGCTGGAATCCAGAGCTACTCAGGCAAATCTGATGGTCCAGTGACACAATGAAATTTTCTAAATGTTCTCATAAGAAATAAGTCCAAGTTTAAATTAGTCCAGTTCTTTGATTTATGACCAAAAACCTGCCAAAGTGATGCCATATCTTTATTCTGTGTGCAGGGCAAATCAGCAAATGCTAGCATGCTCACATTGTAAGCTGAAATAGTGACTATGGTCAACGTTGTAGCTGCTAACATTAGCATGTTAGCACTGTAAACTTGTTAGCATGCTTCCATTAGCATTTATCTTAGTGTATGATTGCCCTACATTTCTGCACTTGCAGTCACACAACTATACAAGGAGTTGTTAACACCTTCAGTACGTTTTTAATGCATTTTTTGAAACCCATGTTGCACATAAACACAAAAACACAAATGAGGACACATAATCCATCATTGTAAACAATGTTTTTAGCATTGGTTGAAAGTACAGTTGTTCAGTTAGTAACATGTACATTTAGTTAACTTACATAACCAACATTATGTTAAATTATCTTAAGTTGTGCTTTTTGTGTTTTTATCTATATATCTTTATATATATAGTGTATTTATTTTGACTTAAGTTATGTGTTTGGATATTTTGGATTTGATAAATGCTATATTCTTTTGATTGACGTACTAGCTGTGCTGGTTTGTTTCCTTTGTTGTTCGTTCAGGTGTTTTTACTGACCTACATTGTGTCTCGATGGTCTCACTGGCCAGTATGTATCTTTATTTCTTCGTTTGTCAGGTCTGAGTTTTTGGTCGGTCAGTTCACTTGGTTTGTCAAGTAACTTTGTAACCATTGCATAAGTTTAGTCCTGGTAATTTGGCCTATTTTTGAGGGCCAGAGGTTTAGAGCTAATTTTTGTGAACATCATTTTCTCTTTTTCTTTCTTTTTTTGTGTAAAATAAAGCCCTTTTTTAGAAGTCGCCTGTGACTCCTTGTGCTTTCTGGTTTGATACTTTACAGTCTTTTTTTTCCTTTTATATTATTTGCCATCTAATCTTGACATTTACATTCCTAGTTGTATAATTGCATGGTACACACTGTCTAATAAATCCTGAGCAAACAAAAGTTTTGGGTTTTTTCCCGCTTAATGATCATGAGACAGAAGTAATATATATATATATATATGTGAGAATCTCTGGGGAAGGATTAGTAAGTCGTGCACAAAGACTGGCAAACTGAACGCACAGATTAGTAATCCACACACACAGTTTATCCATCTTAGAAAGTTATTTCCTGAAATAGGTAAAAAATAATGGATAGACCTGAGCTGCAGTCATCAAAGCTTGTGTCCTATTTTGCAGAAGGCCTGCAGCTGTTTTAACAGATGCATAACATTAGAGTAATTCTGTTTTCGTATTACTGCCAACACATGGAGAAAATGAATACACTGACAAAAGTTAACCGGGGAAATGCATCATGTTAGACCCTCATCCGACAGATACAGAATTGGCTGGCTGGATTTGACTGCTTTTGTTGTGCAGAAATCACACAACTCCCTTTTTATCCCATAAAATCTACGTCATTTCCAGCTCAATCGAAAACAAAGGCTCCGGATGAAAACTTTTAATTGCTATCCTCGAATATCTTGGTGAATGTTCGAAAGCTGACTGAGACATTCAGTTAGTTTTCCAAAAGAACTTTCAAACACCTGCTTGCAGCCTCCCTTCTTCTGCAGTATGTGGAGGCAGAAGTCGTGGCACATTCGGCACATCTCAGCTTGTTTTTAAAGTACTTCCACACGGGAGACCGGGTCCTGTCTGACCACGACTTCACATCACTAGCCCTAATGTGCCATGGGAAGGTCAAACTCGCACTTCCAGCCTTCACTAAATGAGGAAGCTCCCACTTGCTGAGGAAGACTCCACCAGCACAAACTGAGCTGCCAGTGTGAAAGTTCATGCACAGCACACCGGAGCTCATTAAAGCACCCCGGAAAAAAAAAATCACATTCGTTTCAGGTGGCACCAATTAAAAGTTTGGCCCCTATAACCGAAAAGGTGCGCCACGTGTTGGAGTCGAGACGGAAGTAAACTTAGTCTCACAGCCAGGGTGGTTTTCTAGACGGTGAGAAGGAAAGACTGTATAAAACTGAACAGATAAAAGGAATGAAGAGATTGAAAGGTTGGACAAAAGGCAGACCTTTGGCAGAAACAACTTTATAAGCAGTTGGGAATAAACTGCTTATTGAAGCCACCTGAACCTGTGATTTAATTGCTACGTGTTACAAATGTCTCTAATTATTGCTGAATCCCAGCTAAAAGAAAATGTTCCCATAACATTGGGTGACATTACCGGTAACTCCTATTAATGATTTATTGAAAACATCTTAATCTAATGTTTGAAAAGTGTTTTAATGATATTTAGCATTTTATTCCTATGTGGGTAAAAGTTTAGGAAGACACGAAGTTTTAGCTGCAACATTGAGAAAATGTTTTGAGATTATTGTGGTAAAAACTTCCTCAAATCTATTTCAAAAAATGTATTCTAGATGTTATGGAGACCTCACACCACAGAATGGTTTTTATGAAACTTTCCTACAGTGTGACATATTAACAAAGGTAGAACATTTTCCCTTCAGTGTTCCGGGGATGTTTTGGGGGATGCGATGTGGTAGCACATTATCATCTTCTTCTGTCCAACATCAGTCACACAATGTTAGGAAATGTTACATGATAACAAGGAAGGGAATTCTCAAAGCGGCATTCGGAAGGGTTTTAGGAGTTTTGGGAGTGTGCAAATGTCTGCTTTTGAGTTAAAAAAAACCTACTTTTGGGCGTAGCTGGCTTCACCTAAAACACAACACCTTCAAATGCTGTCAAACACCACTAAATATTAGGATTTCTAGCCAACTGTGAGAAGACATTATATCTCAGAATGCTTAAATTAAACTATGTAATCTTAATTCAAGTACAATATGGTCTTAGAAGAGCCACTATAATACAACTAAAATAAGTTGAATACATCTCAAATTAAGAAGTTGACATTAAATTTAATAAAGCAAAAATCTATTTTTGAGTGGAAAAAATACTTATTCTTTAGCATGTCTGGTTTATTCTAAGAAGTTTGACAATGATGGTAAAATATAGCTTAAAATAAGTTTTCCCTGCTAATTTTAAGACCTCAATATTCTAAATATCATGTCTTATTTCAAGAAATCTTACCAAGCAAATTTTCACTTGTTCTACTGGCAGATTTTTTCACTTATTTCAAGGTAAAAGTGCCTTGAAATAAGTTTTTTTTTTTTTTCTTGTTTTGTGAGGGGCATTTTTTCCAGTGTATCTTTATGGATAGGAATTGACAAGATATTTATGATTCTGATTCCATTTTTGATTCTGCTTAACCATTAGGTTCTTTATTCGTTTGGAAAAAGGGTTACCTGCAGTATTAACAGCAGAGGACATGCTAATGTTGCTACTGCTGCTGGGTTGCAATCCACTCCGGAGCGGATCGAAAACGTGACATTCATTCAAAGTTATCTCATGCTGTGTGTGCAAATGTTTCTGCAAATTAGCAGTATTTCCCCCTTTTGATGAAATATCCACTTTACGAGTATTGCAAGTTGTCCTGTTGTCATCCTTTCTCATGAAATGTAACCAAACTTTCGAGCGATGTGCTGCTCGGGCGCCATGTTTCCTGCTGGCTGCACTGGTGAAAGACGTCACCACGCATGTTGCGTAGCTTACGTAAGCCATGCATGCTCATTCCCACCCACTGGAATCAACAAGGGAATCGTTGGCAAAACTGGCAAATGATGCAAGGAACTGAAACACTGGGAACTGGGTCTCAACAAGAACCGGTTTTTGATTCCCATCCCTACCTATCGCCACATGTTATTAACATCATTGCTAGTTTTTGTTAACATCATCGCTACATTTTACATTACTGTGAGCTATTACTACATCTTAACATTACTAGTCAACCCTACGTGCTTTAAAAAAAGTTCTTTATTGCTACAAGTTAACATTTTGCTAAGTATTACAGGTTGACCACTGTGTTTTTCTTTTTCATTGCCAAAACAGATTATTAATAATCAAGGAGATTAATAACCAATAGTTGGAACTGATATACATTTGCAGGAACTTCAACTTTTGCGATGTTTAACCAGTCAGATAAGTTCCAAGGACTAGACATCACTCAAGACCACAGAGTGAATACAGAGAGAGGGAGGAGGCTGCATCAGAACCAAAGTAGTGCATTTTAAAATTAATTAATCTAAAAATCAGGTACAAAACTAAGAATAACTATAATTGGAAAAATGCTGTATATCGGATTGGATGTTGAGCTGGACTCATATTACCTATTTACTATGGCTACATATTGACATTTTTCCTAGTTTGCTATCTATTCTGTCCTGAGAACTCCCAAAAAAGGGAACTAGAAAAGGGGGCTAGGGAGAGAGAGGTCTGGAATACCCTGCCTGCTGACACCACATCCTGATTCTGGATCAGCAACAGAACATTGATGGACAGATGGAGGTTAACATAACTGATACTGATAGCTACAATTTAGCATTACTGCTCTCTACTGCTACATGTTTATACCTCTGCTCGGTATACATACATTAGAAATTTAGTAGCTGTGCTTGCGGTAACAGAACCAGAGGCATGGTTCTAAGCAAAACTTTTACAAAGGTTTGAGGATACCGTTCTGAACTGCAGCTTGTAAACAACTCTGAAGTTCTTGACCAAGGTGAACGTAACAAAACAACTAACGGGACAAAACAGCCATTTTTAGAACAACTCAAACAAATCATTCTCAGTTTGAAATCAGCTTGCTATAACAGCACTACCTCTGTCCACCATCGCTTCAGGTGAAGATGCCAACTACCATCCATTTTTGCTGCACCACCAGATTCCAGCCATCAGAATAGTATATTTTCTGAAAATGTGAAAAGGGCAACTTAAAGCTTTAAGGTTTATTCTCAGAACACAGCACAATTTCACCTCCTGTAGCTCTCCCCTCAGGCGTGATAGCATCACCGGGCCAAACCTCGATGGCCCTCACACCAGGCTGAGGGCTATCTTTACTCAACATCCCAGGTCGGTGCTGCCCGAAGCTGCCGTTTATCTCAGCACAATGGAAAAAGGCTTTCGTCTCTCTGGAGGACCTTTCCAGCTGTGCGCAAACAATCCTTTATAAGTCTTCCATTGGACAGCAGCTTCCATCTGCCTCCATCTGGCCAAACTTGCTCAGAGAGTAGTTTGTGCTTCAGTGTTTGTAGTTGTTATGTTTAAACAAGAGGCCTGACAGATGCCAACCACCATCCAACTTACCTGCAAGGACCATATTTAACAGATTGTAGCTACTGGAAGGGTATATTTTCTGAAAAATGTAGAAAGAGCAACTGAAAGTTTTGAGGTTTATTCTCAGAACACAGCACAATTTCACCTCCTGTAGCTCTCCCCTCAGGCGTGATAGCATCACCAGGCCAAACCTCGATGGCCCTCACTCCAGGTTGGTGCTTCCCGAAGCTGCCGTTTACCTCAGCACAATCAAAAGGGCTTTGGTCTCTCAGCAGAACCTTTCCAGCTGTGCACAAACTATCCTTTATAAATCTGCATCTGGACACCAGCAGCTTCTACCTGCCTCTGTCTGTCCAGACATGCTCAGGAGGAAGACGATTGCTCAGTTTTTCTAGTTGTTACATACAAAAACATTGTTTATTGGTGTTATGGGAGAAAAGAAAATCTGTCTCAAAGCAGCTTTGTGCACTTCACATATATTTTACTTAACATTGAACCTTCTGTCTGATCTTAGAAATCACGTGGAAGCAGAAAATAATTACACACCTAGGGGTGGAATGCACTGCTGGCATCTAACCGCAGAGAAATTTCTTTGGGGAAATACAACATATAGAAACTGACAATAAATATTTAATGAATGAGTCCTCTGCCCTTGAAGGAATTCATTCTTTAGAGTGTAGTAATTGCTTCCGTCCTCTTAAGTTGATATGTGCTTCAATAACCTACTTCATTTGAAACCACTTACTAAAGGTCTAAGAAATGTATATTTATACCCATATGTAATGTAATTGCCTTCTCATTGGCAATGAGCTGGAACAGAAATGGAAAAAAGATAACAATCAGCGGGAATAAAGATGACTGGGAGAGACTGGAATATAACTCAGCAGGGAATTAAATTAATTTCTATTCTTTCTGTTCCTGCTCTCTCAGCCTCATGTCTGGTTCTGTCACTTTGCCAACATCTTTCTTTCTTCTTAGCCACTTGGCTGACCCACAGGGACAGAGTTAGACTTGTGCCTTAGAAAAGCTAAATGTTCAATTCTCCTCGGCTGTCCAATGCATCTGTGTGGCCAGCAGGTATCACTATATCTAGCTTAATGTTTAAAGTTAAAATGCACTGATGGATATTCATTAGAAAACGGGTTCTCCTTGCCACTTCTAGCAAAATACAGCAGAAAGCGGTGCTTCTCTGAACAGCAGAGTAGAAAAATGGGGCGGGAGCACATTTTCAATGGTTCTTTAGGTAACCCTTAAAGTTGCCTCAAAGAACAATCAAAAAATGTTTACTTTAGAAACCATCAGTGGCACTCTGAAGAACTTTAGGCCTAATAGATTCAGTAGGAACCCATTCTGAAGATAAATGGTAAATGGTCTGCACTTTTCTCTACCATAGTGGTATCCAAAGCGCTTGACAATGTGTTTCTCATTCATCCATTCACACACCAATGGTGACAGAGCTGCCATGCAAGGCACTAACCTACCATTGGAAGCAACTTGGGGTTCAGTGTCTTGCCAAAGGACACTTCGGCATGTGGAGGGGCCAAGGATCGAACCGCCAACCTTGCGATCAGTGGACAGCCCGCTCTACCACCTGAGCCACAGCCGCCCAGATAGTTCTTTGTGGCTCCACCTCCTTCTGTTTTGATAATAAGATCTGATA
>JAMOIN010000342.1:0-149666 GCA_024666655.1 Dascyllus trimaculatus | reverse complement strand
TGGATGGATGGATGGATGGATGGATGGATGGATGGATGGATGGATGATGGTGGATGGATGATGGATGGATGATGGATGATAGATGGATGGATGGATGATGGATGGATGATGGATGGATGATAGATGGATGATGGATGGATGGATGATGATGGATGGATGATGGATGGATGATGGATGGATGGATGGATGGATGATGGTGGATGGATGGATGGATGATGGATGGATGATGGATGGATGGATGGATGATGGATGGATGATGGATGATGGTGGATGGATGATGGATGGATGATGGATGATAGATGGATGGATGGATGATGGATGGATGATGGATGGATGATAGATGGATGATGGATGGATGGATGATGATGGATGGATGATGGATGGATGATGGATGGATGGATGGATGGATGGATGGATGATGGTGGATGGATGGATGGATGATGGATGGATGGATGGATGATGGATGGATGATGGATGGATGATGGGTGGATGATGGATGGATGATGGATGGATGATGGATGATGGATGGATGATGGATGGATGATGGATGGATGGATGATGGATGGATGATGGATGGATGATGGATGGATGGATGATGGATGGATGATGGATGGATGATAGATGGATGATGGATGGATGGATGATGGATGGATGATGGATGGATGATGGATGGATGATGGATGGATGGATGATGGATGGATGATGGATGGATGATGGATGGATGGATGATGGATGGATGGATGGATGGATGATAGATGGATGGATGACAGACCAACTGCTCCACAGGTTGTTTTTGTGGTTCTGATCATCAGCTGTATGGTTGCAGCTGAAGTTTCTGTCAGCACTGATTGGCTCCACATGTCAGGTGAATCCACCTGGTCTGACAGGTGTGAACCAGAGGAGCAGGATGAACTGAAGCCTGATGAATGGATGTCATTACCTGGTGTAACACTGACCTGTTTAACCTCTGCTGAGACCTCCTGAGCTCCACCAGGACGCCTCACCTGAAGCCCACCTGGAGAAGAGTCCTCCAGTGACACCCTCCAGTCGTCCGGCTGGTAGAGACGGTGGCAGAATGCTGGTTACCTCCTCGTTTATACAGTCGCTGGGCAGCTGAAGATCCCAGGCTTCTCTTTATGATCTGCCCACATGGAGGCCCAGACTTCCTGTTTATCCTAACTGTGGTCGTTCTTTAATAATGCTGAGTGTATTTTAAACATCTGTGACGTTTTATTCAACACTGTGTTTAATTTTCCTCTCGGTCCAGATCCCCTTCAGTCGTCCAGCAGCTGGATTCAGAAGCTGGTTTCCTCCGTCCCTGAACAGAACCTCAGTCGACACATCCAGGGATTGTTCCTGTTAGCAAAGACTGTCCGGCCTCAGACCCCAACAACTCCAGACCTACCACCAGGCATGGAGGTGGCAGCATCATGCTCTGTGGACCTGGAGATTTTTCTACTTACTGTCCAACGCCTTGTAGTTTTACAGGTTTATTTTACCAAAAATACCACTTGCTAGTTCTTCAGGTTTACTACCAAACTACTACTTTCTGTCCAAGTACTTGTAGTTTTAAAGGTTTATACAATCAAAATACTATCTTCTGTTAAAGTACTTGTAGCTTTGTAGGTTTACCCCATCCAAAATACTACTTTCTGTCCAAGTACTTCTTCTTTTAAAGGTTGTTCTACTAAAAATACGACTTGCTAGTTTTTCAGGTTTATTACCAAAATACTATTTTATGTCCGAGTACTTATACTTGTAAAGGTTTATGCCTTTAATATACTACTTTATGTCCAAGTACTTCTAGTTTTAGAGGTTCTTTCCATCCAAATACTACTTTATGTCCCAGTACTTTAAGGTTTATTCCATTAAAATACTACCTTTATCCAAATACTTGTAGTTTTAAATGTCTATTCCACCAAAATACTGCCTTTTGTCCGAGTAACTGTAGTTTCAAATTTTATTCCACCAAACTACTATCTTCTGTTGAAGTACTTGTAGCTTTAAAGGTTTACTCCATCCAAAATATTACTTTATGTCCAAGTACTTCTAGTCTAAAAGGCTCTTTCCATCCAAATACTACTTTAAGTCCCAGTACTTTAAGGTTTATTCCATGAAAATACTACTTTTGTCCGAATACTTTTAGTTTTAAAGGTTTACTCCACCAAAATTCTACTTTCTGTCCAAGTACTTGTAGTTTTAAAGGTCCTTTCCATCCAAATATTACTTTAAGTCACAGTACTTTAAGGTTTATTCCATGAAAATACTACTTTTGTCCGAATACTTTTAGTTTTAAAGGTTTACTCCACCAAAATACTACTTTATGTCCAAGTACTTGTAGTTTTAAAGGTCCTTTCCATCCAAAATACTACTTTATGTCCAAGTACTTGTAGTTTTAAAGGTCCTTTCCATCCAAAATACTACTTTATGTCCAAGTACTTGTAGTTTTAAAGGTCCTTTCCATCCAAAATACTACTTTATGTCCAAGTACTTGTAGTTTTAAAGGTCCTTTCCATCCAAAATACTACTTTATGTCAAAGTACTTGTAGTTTTAAAGGTCCTTTCCATCCAAAATACTACTTTATGTCCCAGTATAGATTCCTTCCATGAAAATACTACCTTCTGTACAAGTGCTTGTCATTTTAAAGGTTGTTCCACCAAAATACTACTTCCTGTCCCAGTACCTGTAGTTTTAAAGGTCCTTTCCATCTAAAATACTACTTCCTGTCCCAGTACCTGTAGTTTTAGTAGTTTATTCCACCTATATCCAGCTGTCTAAGTATCTATTAGGGGTTACAGGTCTACTTCACACTACTGTGGACCCGGCAGGTCTGGTTCTGTGCTGTCCTGGTCCTATAAGCCCTGGGAGTGTTTACTGTCCACATATCCAGACTCATACATCAGCTGCTGCTCTGTCCTCGGCGCTCTGCCACCGGCTGCAGATAATGAACCTCGACTCCCTGACAACAGAACGTTGTTTGGCTGCTGCTCGGCTCCAGAGCTACCGGAGATAATTCTGGTTCTGAGAGCTCAGCGGGGCGTCGCTTCACAAGCTGATAATCTTCACACCTCATCAGTGACGAGGGGCTGCTGCTGAGCCGACGGGCCTCGTCTTCGGTTTGTTCTCTTTTGTCCTCCTTCGCTGGTCCTGCTCTGCTTCTGGGGCTTTGAGGAGGTAAAGGAGGATTTAAGAGATGAGGCTGATTAAAAACTGGAGACGCAGCAGGAGAAAGAAGCTGCAAACAAATCCACATGTTCTGAGCAGCCGTCACGTTTCTGGTCCATATGAAGTCAGAATCTTCAAGTATATACAGAACTTTTTTCATTTCTCTATTAGTTTATCATTAACAAACTGTTTATCCTGTATTGTAACTTATATTTAGTAATGTGACTTTTTCATGTCATGTTTAATTTGATGTCAGTCGTTTGAATCACCTTTTCATTTAATGCTGATTTTCTAGATTGAATATTGCTTTATTATTTATTAGACAAGTTTTTTTTAATAAAAAGTGATTCATTTAAATGTGTCATTTTTTAATTTGATGCCACTTTATTTTATCATGTTACTCTTATTTAATGATGCCACTGTTCCATCTGTGTCATGTCTTTATTCAGGGTTATATTTTACATTTCATGTGTATTTAATGTCACCTTTTAATAATGTCATTTTTTAATTTAACGATGTCGGTTTAAGATAATAATGTCAAGACTCTTTCATGTCAAAGTGAAAACAGACTTTTACACGGTAATGTCAGCTAATTAAAAATGGCTTCATGCTTTAACTGCAGCCAAAAGGTGAAACTACGAAAAACTGATGTAAGGGAGGTGAAAACACTTCTATGTTTTCATATTGAGCATCATCAGTTACCATGGTAACCTCACTGAGTAGCATCAGTTGCCGAGGTGATCTAGCTTTGCAGCATCAGTTGCCATGGTGACTGAGCCATGTAGCATCAGTTACCATGGTGACTGAACCGTGCAGCATCAGTTACCATGGTGACTGAGCCGTGCAGCATCAGTTACCATGGAGATCAGGCCGTGCAGCATCAGTTACAATGGTGATGTAGCTGTGCACCATCAGTTACCATGGAGATCTAGCTGTGCACCATCAGTTACCATGGAGATCTAGCTGTGCAGCATCAGTTACCATGGAGATCTAGCTGTGCATCATCAGTTACCATGGAGATCTAGCTGTGCAGCATCAGTTACCATGGAGATCTAGCTGTGCACCATCAGTTACCATGGAGATCTAGCTCTGCAGCATCAGTTACCATGGTGACTTAGCTGTGCACCATCAGTTACCATGGAGATCTAGCTGTGCATCATCAGTTACCATGGAGATCTAGCTGTGCACCATCAGTTACCATGGAGATCTAGCTGTGCAGCATCAGTTACCATGGAGATCTAGCTGTGCATCATCAGTTACCATGGAGATCTAGCTGTGCAGCATCAGTTACCATGGAGATCTAGCTGTGCACCATCAGTTACCATGGAGATCTAGCTCTGCAGCATCAGTTACCATGGTGACTTAGCTGTGCACCATCAGTTACCATGGTGACTGAGCCATGCAGCATCAGTTACCATGGTGATGTAGCTGTGCAGCATTAGTTACCATAGAGATCCAGCTGTGCACCATCAGTTGCCATGGAGATGTAGCCGTGCAGCATTAGTTACCATGGTGATGTAGCTGTGCAGCATCAGTTACCATGGAGATCTAGCCGTGCAGCATCAGTTACCATGGTGATGTAGCTGTGCAGCATCAGTTACCATGGAGATCTAGCCGTGCAGCATCAGTTACCATGGTGATGTAGCTGTGCAGCATCAGTTACCATGGAGATCAGGCTGTGCAGATCCAAAAATGCTTTGATTTGAATCAGTGGAAGTCACCATTAAAACCTGATGCCAAAGGACAAAATAAATTAAGCCGTGGGAAAAAACAAACGTGACTTTTGTTGTTCGTAAGGGCTCATACCTAATTTAGATTTGTAAGGAGCAGCTTTAAAACCCGACACATCGACAGTCTGCTTCTCCAGACAGTGGTGTTCCATGTAGAAGACCAGATCCAGCAGACCGACTCTGCTTCATCCACCACAGCAGCAGCTTTCAGAGCAGGGACCAGTCGGTGCTTCGTGTTCGGTCCTCTGTCAGGATCAATGGCTTCAGCCCAGGGGCCTCGTCAATACTTCCATCAGCGGTGACCTTCTTCCTCTCTGCATCGTCTGACCCCCGTCTGCTCAGCGTCACATGGCTGCTGCACGAACCATGAAGCCTGGCAGTGCAGCAGAGTGTGGCTGGGATGTTCTCAGAGCTCACAGATGAAGGAGATGAAGGAGATGAAGGCTGAGGCGACCTCCAGCAGCTCAGTGTCTCACAGACAGGATGTGTCGTCTGAAGGTGTCAGAACAAAACAGTGGAGCCTATTATTATTATTATTATTACTATTATCATGGAGAAGGACGGAACAACGGCAAACACGTGGCTTTTACTTCACATGTTCCCTGTTTGGTTCAATCACAGATAACATTATTAATTTAGATGTTTACTGTAAGAAAACAAACAAAACAGTAAACAACGTCCACATCAGAGGTCTGTATTGTACAAACAGTAACTGATTCTGTGTGAAATTATATGTTTAAATCTGCTCTTTATACCGTTTCAGGGTCTGAACCTCAGCATCCATCATCTGTATTTTATCAGTGGTTCATGGACTTCTTCTACACTGTAAACACAATTAGTTCTTTTTAATTTTTCAAATACACATAAATGTCAATAAAATGACAGCTATAGTATGAACTCACATGTTTATCATAGATTTATAGTTTATATAACTGCACTTATTTAGTAACTGTAGCTTTACATGTTTAATGGTAAATCCATTAATTAACAGTAGAAACATGATTTTAACATTATACACGTTCAATATACTACAGAGACATTAGTTTACTGTGAAACCTCATATACTCCATCCATCCATCCATCCATCATCCATCCATCATTCATCCATCATTCATCCATCCATCATCATCCATCCATCATCCATCATCCATCATCCATCCATCATCCATCCATCATCCATCCATCCATCCATCTATACATCATCCATCATCCATCCATCATCCATTCATCCATCCATCATCCATCCATCCATCCATCATCCATCCATCATCCAGCATCCATCCATCATCCATCATCCATCATCCATCCATCATCCATCATCCATCAATCCATCCATCCATCATCCATCATCCATCCATCCATCCATCATCCATCCATCCATCCATCATCCATCATCCATCCATCCATCATCCATCCATCCATCCATCCATCCATCCATCCATCATCCATCATCCATCATCCATCAATCCATCAATCCATCCATCATCCATCAATCCATCAATCCATCATCCATCCATCATCCATCATCCATCATCCATCCATCATCCATCATCCATCATCCATCCATCCATCCATCATCCATCATCCATCATCCATCATCCATCAATCCATCCATCCATCCATCCATCCATTCATCATCATCCATCTTCTTCCTCTTATCCTGGTCGGGTCGTGGAGGCAGCAGATGAAGCAGGTTATTCCAGACGTACCTCCCTCCATCAACTCTTTCCATCTCTTCCTGGTTGATCCTGAGTCGTTCCCAGGTCAGATGAGGTACATAATCCCTCCAGTGGGTTCTGGGTCTACCCCGGGGTCTCCTCCGAAGTCTCCCTGGAAGCATCTGGATCAGACGTCCAAACCACCTCAACTGGTTCCTTTAGACATGAAGGACCAGCAGCTCTACTCTGAGCTCCTCCCCCTATCTCTAAGGCTGAGTCCAGACACCCTGAGGAGGAAGCTCATTTGGCCGCTTGTACCCTGATCTGGTTCTTTGGTCTCTACCCAGAGCTCAGGACCACAGGTGAGGGTTGGAACGTAGATGGACTGGTAGATGGAGAGCTTCACCTCACAGCTCACCTCCCTCTTCACCATGATGGTCCGGTACATCGCCCACATCCCTGCCTCCTGTCCACGTCACACTCATGAACAAAACCCAGAGATACTTAAAGCAGCTCCCCCCAACCCAGAGGGACCATCCACCGGTTTCCAGCAGAGAACCAGCCTCGGACCAGGAGGTGCTGATGGTAAAACTTCACACGGCTTCATTAAATACGCCAAAGTCACTGCAGATAAAGTCTGAGCATCAGAAACCCCCTGGTTAGGTCTCAGCTGGTGTCTCTGTCACAGGAGACGTTTAACCTCTGGGGAATATTGTAAAAGAGGATCTTCAACCTGAACCAGACGGGGGACAAGCTAGTCCTCTGTAGCTCTATGGACCAGAACAGCAGGAAGGAGGAGAGAGGATGGAGATGGGACTCAGAACGATGGAGACCAGGAAACACAAACACATTCATTTATTTATTTAAAAAGCACAAAGAAAGATCCGACCAGGTGATGCAGACAAACATGGAGGCTCCACATCCTGTAGATGTTGAACTATGTACCTGTCACAGCCTCTACAGACAGTTTCACCTCCTTCATGCTCTTCTACATCTTGTTTTTGTTCTCTTTGTCTCATTTTTCAGGTGTTTTATCTTATTTCGTGTCTCTTTGCGGTGGTGTTCCCTCCTCATCCTGCAGATACTGATCTGTCTCCATGTTTCCAGCCTCTACAGTGAACAGAGACAGGAGCTGGAGATCAGATCAGCTGTAGGAAGATGTTCCTCCACGCTGGATGGATCTCCAGCTGCTGTCTCTGAACCACGCTGCATTTATTAATTGATCCAAACCCAATAAAAACCCCACGTTACCCATCTATAAGGACGTAAAACACCAAATAAACAAGCAGTGGTGTGTTTACTGATAAAAACCGTCTAAAGAACAGGAGCAGAGGGTTCGTAGATCGACTGAAGATGTCTACAGTCCAGTCAGGGTCCCATCGCTGAGCTTATCCGTGTACAAACAAAGTTCTGGTGCCGTGACCCGACACTTACCGACCAGCAGGCTGCCTTCAGGGCTGGACGTCGGCGATCTTCCTCTTGCGGTAGTTGAGGACCAGGCTGGAGGCGCTGAGCGTGGAGGCCCGGCCCTTCTCCCAGCTCTGGAAGCCGTTCAGGCCGAGCTGACCCGACCTAAACAGAGTCTTCTCCAGGCAGTCGAGTCGCTCCACCAGCGCCGACGTGTCCTCGTTGTAGGCGTTCTGGGACGAGTCCATGGTCCGCCGGAACCGACCGATGAAGGTCTGGAGGGGGGACAGCAGGAGACCATGTATGTTACATCAGAGCAGCCTGGTTCAGGTCAGCTCGGACAGAAATTCAACTTCACACTTTAAATATCTCAGGTTTTCTCCTTCAGGCTAAACTTCAAATCTTCACAAAATGAGAAGCAGAAAATATTGGAGGCCACATCAAAGACCGTCCAGAAGGTTCACCTGAGACGTTCTAGCAGGTTAAATCACAGCTGGAGGATCGTTGGGTTCATTATCGATCACAGCGCTCAGAGAACAGACGTTTAAATGTTCAAAGAGAAAACCTTCGACATGCTGAGAGGCTGAAACGGTTCCTTTTCATTCATCCGGTAACTAATAGCTCGTTAACTAACATTCCCTTCTTGAGCTGACTCTCAGTAACGTGCAGTAACTACGTCTCTGTACAGTTATGACCACAGGAATATTTACCACACTGTAGACTTCACACCTTTACGTCTCATTCTTCTCTACCTGGGTTTAGGTTTCCAGGACATGTTGTTCTACGACTGTCTACTTCTAAACTTAAAAGGAAGCCACTGTGACGTCAATAAACTATGTCTGGTTCTGATATCCAGTCTCTGACCCTGCTGTCGGCTGGAGTTCTAATGTGGACGGGAATATTTCAGCCTCTTCAGTGGGTCAGAATGCAGTCGGACACCAGATGAAACCCCAGCAGCGGTTCTCTGAGCTGAGGGTCTTCACTGACTGAGGATCATTTCCAGCCTCATAGATTCACCTGTGAGGTTAGAAAACAACACCTGGACATGTGTTTGTGTGTCTGTGAGGTGATGAGTGTTTGTTTCTGCCTGGTAACAGCTCCGCCACACGTTTTCTGAGCTGACTGCGCCCCCTAGCTGTGATCTGTTGTCTGCTCAGATGAGTACGTATGTTTTTCACTTCCTGTCCCACTGATGTGTCCGACACGTTGTTTGCACAGATAAATATGGGTTTATATGACACCTATCAAACACGCACCAACATGTTTAGAAAGAGGAGTCATGACGAGCAGAAAAAAACTCAGGAAGGAGTTCAGAAATGAGAAAAGACATGTCAGAGCGGTAAAATACGACCATGCAGTGGAACCTGGCATCATGAGTGGACCAGCTAACAGGTCACCTGTTCTACGAGTCGAGGCTCAAGTCAATCTCTGTCTTGTTTTATGAGTGAAGGTTCATGCAGCCACCGCTGGGCTCCACACGCCCTCAGCTCACGTGGACGTCTAGTTGTGGAAACATCTCTGCCGAGTTTTAAATCTAACATCATCATGGACCAACAGGTGATTTCTGATTTCCAGAGACTGTAAACACCAAACACTGGTTTCATCGGTGCTTTGAAGTCACGGAAAACGCAGATCTGACCCTTCATGAGTTTTGGAAGGAGCAGTACAACATGTCGACGGCCTGAAGATCACCGACACGGACACGACACATTGAACTGTGCACGGGGGAAGCTGTGGCCTGACTGCTGTAGTCGAGGAGATAGTGTCTCATCATCAACGAGCTCGGTGGAAACCATCAGAGGAGCTGACGACTGATGAACTCCTGCAGCTTCAGGAGCAGCAGTCGGATGTGGTGGCAGAGGTCGGTTAGTCAGAGGAGAAGGCCGTCTCTACGAGGGACATGACGGCAGCGTTGGTGGCAGGACGTGTCTGAACCTGAGGAGAAGAATCCTCCAGACAAACCATCCACAGGAGGTGCAGCTGCTTCATTTAACGACACTGCTGTGGACGGCGTTCTTGCACCATTCTAAAAGTCAAATTTAATGCTTTTTAAGACATTTTTAAGACCTCAACAAATATAATTTAAGGCCCAAAAATTTTTTTCCCATTGTGATGCAGAATAGAGCCGACATTACACAAGTTGCATTATGTGAAAACTTCTCGACACAGTCATGAAGAAGTGCAACATGATTTTTTGTAGTTTTGTTCATGCTGGTCCTGCTAGCTGCTGCTGCTACATACCGCTGCTGTTTCCTCCTCTCATGCGCGACTCGACGGCTTTGAGCCTCATAGTCCCTAAAAAAGTCTTTTTGCAGAATTTGCACATGACGTTGTTGTTGTTGTTGTTTTCAGCAGGGGCCAACCACCTCTTAAATAAACCGTCTTCCATCCATTTTTCATTGAATTTACACTTCCCCATCTTCGTATCTTTCCTCTCACCTCGACAACCGCGAATGGCGACACGTCACGCAGCCCGACGCTGTCCGGTACGAACCGTATAACATCTATTAATCGCTAAGTCTCCGATTTACTGCACAGTAAGTTAATGAAACAAATACAAACTATTAGAAGTTTTACGGCGGGCCACAGTACTTCCCCATCGGCATTAAATCCATTTAATACAGACAGCAAATTTACGGTAAATTTAAGACAATTTAAGACCTTAAATACCTGGATTTTAATATAAGACATTTTAAGACTTTTTAAGGACCCGCGGGAACCCTGTGTGGAGCGTTCAGGTGACATTTTGAAAGGCAGGAAAAAGAAAAACCTTCTTCTGACGGGCTTCTACTGAGACGACCTGCCAGTGAGGACAGTGAAGGAAGTGCGTCCAAAAAGCTGAGACGAAGCGAAGCGAGGGAAGAAGATTCTCCTTCAGTCCTCCTCCCTGCTCCATCGCCCCATCTTTAAGGTGATTAAATGAATAAAACCAGCTCACATCACTTCTGTTTCAGCCTCTTTGGATGCATCATGTTTGTATAACCACCATTAGTCCTGCAGCTACACCTTTCCTGTTTTAAAACCCAGAAATAATCATTTTTGGGACTTGGAGCGGATTAATGATATTAAAATGAGCCTATCGTAGAGCGAGCTCAGTCACAGAACGAACTAAACTCTTCCTGCGAGGTTCCACTGTGACCCAGCAGGAACACGTTTCACATTCTGTAGATGTAAAGACTCTGACCTGAAGAATAAAACCTGAGACGGCATCCTCACTCAGTCTGAATGGAAAGTAAGGAAAGGAAACGTCCAGGTTCATGAGAGCTGAAGATGACACGGATCTCTGCAGGAACTAGCTTTAACTTTAAAACGTCGTACCCGCTTAGTATCTGTCTCTGTGGGGTTGTTTCTTCTGCTGCAGGTTTGCTTTACCTCCCAAAGGTCAACGACACTGAAATAAATCACACGGACTCCTGTCTCATCTCATTAAATACAGCTGGTTACTATTTTTACTATGCATCTTTTTATAATCTCTATTCTTTCAACCTCTATTTATTGACATACCTATTGCATTTATTTACTATTAATACAGCCTGGTGTTTATGGTTTGACCTTCCAGCGTCTTTTATTCCACTTGTCCTGTCCTTTACTTTGTTGGGGCATTTTATTATTGTGTCTTGTGTCTGATTTATTCTGAAAATCTTGTATGTTTAAGTCTGTTGTTGCCTCTCTGGTCTGCTTCTGACTGGCCTTCTTTTCCTTTCTGGTCCGTCTCTGAAGCATTTTTTAAAGGTGCTGTATAAATAAAGTTATTATTATTATTATGAAGTGACGCGCGCCAACACCCACAGTGAGGCTGAATACTGACGACCATCTCCTGTGGTGCTAATCAACTGACCTGCAGCAGCGTCTGAGCGATGTCCGGGTTCTCTGGACTCTCAAAGTGCAGCATCTGGGAGCCCAGGCCGTAATAGTAGGGCCCCATCTTGTGCAGGTCGACCACGTTGGGGTCGGCGGTGAAAACGGTCCTCCAGCCTTCTCTGTAAACCTTCGGGAGCTCCACGGACAGAACCCTCCTCTTCCTCTCGTACAGACCCTTCGACAGCCACAGGGGAAGCTCCGTCTTGGTGCCCTGAGGCGAAGGAAAGAGGCTTCAGGGGAACCGTTCAACCAACTCACCTGTCCAACCAGCAGGTACAGCTGCAGGTAGAGGCCTCAGCACCGTGTGAATTCATTTAGTTTAGTGGCTGAGATCTGTCAACAAAAAATCCTGGAAAATGTGAATCAGTGTTTCCTTGAGGTCCTATTATGTCATCCCCAAACTAAAAAGAGGGAAATATGTCACTGCAGGCTTTGTAAGATCATTAATCGACTAATAAATCAACCACCAACTGTTCAGTGTTTGTATTTTTTAGTAAAACAGTCTAAATTCTGTGGTTTAATCCTCTTCAGTGTGATATTTCCTGGTTTCTTTCCTCCTCTGTGACACTAAACCAGACATCTGAGGAAATGCTGATCCTCATTTTATTTACTTGTTGTTGTTTTTTTACAGTTTTCTGACATCTTAGAGACCAAACATCTGATCGATCAATCATGGATATAACGGACAATTTGAGCATCAACAGTAATAGCTCTTATTTGCAGTCGTAGCAGCTGAGTCCAGCCTTCAGTTGACTGTATAATTTATATTTTATTTTTCATATCTCGTGCCTTTTTAACGCTGTTTCAGTGAACACATTTTAATTATTCCTGAAAAACTGAATGCATATTATTCAGCTTGTCCTGTTTTTGATGTATTTAACTTAATTATATTTAATTCTGCTGTATTTTTATTTTATCTTTTACATATTTTACTCCATTGTATTTCATACCTCGCTGTGTATGACACAATCCTACTGAAATAACTTGCTTGCTAGATGTTATTTAAATCATGTATAATCAGGTCATTTATTAAAGAGCATTTAAGCATGGCTGGAACATTTACTGACATGACTGAATCTACTTTCTGTTGAATTCAGGTCGTCACTAACCGACCAGACAACACTTTATTGTGCTGATCATTTACCTTGAACAGAGGACGGTATTCGAACTGTGCAATGATCAACTGGAACTTATGAAAATTAGATTTTTGTTGATATTAATTATTTTTTCAGGTTGATACTAAAGCCGAATTTACAAATGAGTCGTGTTTATCCTTAAACAGTATTGATAATTTATCCCACCTACATGTTTTATTGTTCACAAGGAGGAAAGAATAAAAATACAAAACACCGAATGAAGTCTGGTTCGATGTTAAGCTGCTTTACTCAACCAACTACACGTATCTGGGCTGCTTTTGAGAAAGGTTGTGGAAGATCCGCTTATCCTCAGGTGAGTTTATCCGTAATAATCTAACTGTCACTGCCTTTAATACATTTTATCGGTGTGTTTTTTTGTTTTTTTTACCGACCTCCGGGATGTCCGGCGAGTCGCTCGACTTCTCCAGGAATCCAAGCCGGGGGAAGGAGCACTCCGTCCGGACTGGAAGCCTCTCATGAGACAGCAAAATGTCGTCCAGAGACAAGAAATTCTCCTCCATACCGACCCCGGGCTGGACGGGAAGGTACGACTGCAAGTCCATTTGAGCGTAAACAAGACGGAGACCGTTAAATTAAGGAAAAAACAGTGACGCGTCCGGATATTAAACCTCCACCGCTGCTGACGGCTCTTCCTGGTTTTACTGTTTGGCGCCAGAACATGTGGACCAATCAGAGCGCTGCACTGGGAATGTGGGCCAATCAGAGTGTTGTGAGGAGATCCAGACTAAAGCAGTTGATGCAGTCGCAATCAAACTGTTCAGATATCGATTATTTTTCTCCTGTTTGTTTACTTTTCTGAAAGTCTGTTAAAGCCTGTGGCACATTGATTGTATTTTTTAAAATTTAAACTGACTTTTATTTAAATTTCTGATATAAAACTTTACATTAAGGTAAAATAATACACTCAGTCTTTATTGTATTTAAGAGGCTTCCATCAGTGAAATGCACTGCGGATTGAATTCCACCATTTCACCCATAATCAGTCCTGTGCATTTACGCTTTCAGCCACTAGAGGTCAGAATATCACCAGTAAATGTTTCAAGTCACCTCTGCTGTGAGAATGTTTACCTGTAATAAAGCTGGAAGCTGCAATGACAATAAAAATACGACAAAGAGGAGACAGGAGTTGAACGTATGAGTCGAAAGTTAACCTTGAATGTCTTTTAAATGATGCTGGATGAAGAGGAGGCAGCAGATCAGCATTCTGCTCTGTGCTGCTGTAACCTTCTGTGTCCTGATCACATCCATCACCTGGGAGATGAGGAGCGACAGCAGCTCCAGTCTGTCATATCTGGTGTTTCCTGTCCGTCAGATGTAGACAACAGCAGGAACAGGTCCCTCTAGTTCTGCCATTAGTGCTAAAGTCCTTGTTATTACTGGACATCACAGCCATCAGGCATGTGAGCAAAAAGACGACAGAGAGAAAGGAGTCAAATGACGTGAGGACACAGTAGATGAAGGATTACATGGACTGAAGAACACGTCCTTCCTCCTCCTGCTGCAGCCTGAAGCCCTGAGAGTCACATGATCAGGTTCTGATGGAGGCAGGTTCAACCGAAGGCCGAGGTTCATTTGAAGACTGAGTCTGTCAAGTGTGGAAGTCTTTGAGCTTTATTTACTGCATCAGTTGATGGTGGAGATGTCTTCACGTGAAGGAACACACTAGAAAATCCACATTAGACTCAGTGGATGTTGGAGCTCATTCCTCATGTTTGAAGTTAAAACACCCCAGTGGCTCCTATTTATTATACTGATGGTTACTTTTTGTACTTTTGTGTGTGTCTCTGTTGTCTCTGGTCACAGTAGGTTTGGTTTCTGTTTGTGTCTGTTTGTGTGTCTTGCTGGTTGCTTCCTGTCTCCACCATCTTGCCCTCCTCGCGGTGGTCCAGGTGGGTTTTAACGCTACCTGTGGTTAAGGCTCAGCTCCTCCCTCCACTGCTGAGTTCTGGTTTCAGGCTGGAGACACAGTCGGCTGCTGTCTTTCCTTCTTCTTGTGTTCTGTCTGACGTCTTCATTGCTCTCTTCCTATTGGCTCACGGACATCAGAGAGGTGACGTCAGCAGCTCCACTTCCTGTCTGAGGGGCATTCTGGGTAGTGTAGTGACTGAGTCAGAGCTGAGAGCGAACACCTCTCAATGAGTCCTGAAATAACTGCTGGTTTAAATACTGAACGTTTCTGAGTGACCTGACAAAGTTTTAACATCCATCAGACGGAAACTGCTGGAAGTTGAATCTGTGTCACCTGAAGGGCAAAAGGACGTGTGTGTCTTTGTTTCTCTTTGTTGTTGTTTTGTGTCTCTTTGTTGTTGTTTTGTGTCTCTTTGTTGTTGTTTTGTGTCTCTTTGTTGTTGTTTTTTGTCTCTTTGTTGTTGTTTTGTGTCTTTGTGGTTGTTTTGTGTCTCTTTGTTGTTGTTTTGTGTCTCTTTGTTGTTGTTTTGCGTCTCTTTGTGGTTGTTTTGTGTCTCTTTGTTGTTGTTTTGCGTCTCTTTGTGGTTGTTTTGTTTTTTTGTGGTTGTTTTGTGTCTCTTTGTTGTTGTTTTGCGTCTCTTTGTTGTTGTTTTGTGTCTCTTTGTTGTTGTTTTTTGTCTCTTTGTTGTTGTTTTGTTTTTTTGTGGTTGTTTTGTGTCTCTTTGTTGTTGTTTTGCGTCTCTTTGTGGTTGTTTTGTGTCTCTTTGTTGTTGTTTTGCGTCTCTTTGTGGTTGTTTTGTGTCTCTTTGTGGTTGTTTTGTGTCTCTTTGTTGTTTGTGTCTCTTTGTTGTTGTTTTGTTGTTTTGTGTCTCTTTGTTGTTGTTTTGTGTCTCTTTGTTGTTGTTTTGTGTCTCTTTGTTGTTGTTTTGTGTCTCTTTGTGGTTGTTTTGTGTCTCTTTGTTGTTGTTTTGTGTCTCTTTGTTGTTGTTTTGTGTCTCTTTGTTGTTGTTTTGTGTCTCCTTGTGTTGTTTTGTCTTTGTGGTTGTTTTGTGTCTCTTTGTTGTTGTTTTGTGTTGTTTTGTGTCTTTGTTGTTGTTTTGTGTCTTTGTGTTGTTTTGTCTCTTTGTTGTTGTTTTGTGTCTCTTTGTGGTTGTTTTGAGTCTCTTTGTTGTTGTTTTGAGTCTCTTTGTTGTTGTTTTGAGTCTCCTTGTGGTTGTTTGTGTCTCTTTGTGGTTGTTTTGTGTGTCTTTGTTGTTGTTTTGTGTGTCTTTGTTGTTGTTTTGTGTGTCTTTGTTGTTGTTTTTTGTCTCTTTGTTTGTTGTTTTGTTTTTGTGGTTGTTTGTGTCTCTTTGTTGTTGTTTTGCGTCTCTTTGTGGTTGTTTTGTGTCTCTTTGTTGTTGTTTTGCGTCTCTTTGTGCTTGTTTTTGTGTCTCTTTGTGGTTGTTTTGTGTCTCTTTGTTGTTGTTTGTGTCTCTTTGTTGTTGTTTTGTGTCTGCTTTGTGGTTGTTTTGTGTGTCTTTGTTGTTGTTTGTGTCTCTTTGTTGTTGTTTTGTGTCTCTTTGTGGTTGTTTTGTGTCTCTTTGTGGTTGTTTGTGTCTTTGTGGTTGTTTTGTGTCTCTTTGTTGTTGTTTTGTGTCTCTTTGTTGTTGTTTTGTGTCTCTTTGTGGTTGTTTGTGTCTTTGTGGTTGTTTTGTGTCTCTTTGTTGTTGTTTTGTGTCTCTTTGTTGTTGTTTTGTGTCTCTTTGTTTTTGTTTTGTGTCTCTTTGTTGTTGTTTTGTGTCTCTTTGTGGTTGTTTGTGTCTTTGTGGTTGTTTTGTGTCTCTTTGTTGTTGTTTTGTGTCTCTTTGTTGTTGTTTTGTGTCTCTTTGTGGTTGTTTGTGTCTTTGTGGTTGTTTTGTGTCTCTTTGTGGTTGTTTTGTGTCTCTTTGTTGTTGTTTTGTGTCTCTTTGTTGTTGTTTTGTGTCTCTTTGTTGTTGTTTTGTGTCTCTTTGTTGTTGTTTTGTGTCTTTGTGGTTGTTTTATGTCTCTTTGTTGTTGTTTTGTGTCTGTTTGTGTCTCTTTGTGGTTGTTTTGTGTCTCTTTGTTGTTGTTTTGTGTCTCTTTGTTGTTGTTTTGTGTCTCTTTGTGGTTGTTTTGTGTCTCTTTTGGTTGTTTTGTGTGTCTTTGTGTTGTTTTGTGTTGTTGTTTTGTGTCTTTGTGGTTGTTTTGTGTCTTTTGTTGTTGTTTTGTGTCTCTTTGTGGTTGTTTTGTGTTGTTGTTTTGTGTCTTTGTGGTTGTTTTGTGTCTCTTTGTTGTTGTTTTGTGTCTCTTTGTTGTTGTTTTGTGTCTCTTTGTTGTTGTTTTGTGTCTCTTTGTTGTTGTTTTTTGTCTCTTTGTGGTTGTTTTGTGTCTCTTTGTTGTTGTTTTGTGTCTCTTTGTTGTTGTTTTGTGTCTCTTTGTTGTTGTTTTGTGTCTCTTTGTTGTTGTTTTTGTCTCTTTGTTGTTGTTTTGTGTCTCTTTGTTGTTGTTTTGTGTCTCTTTGTTGTTGTTTTGTGTCTCTTTGTTGTTGTTTTGTGTCTCTTTGTGGTTTTTTGTGTCTCTTTGTGGTTGTTTTTTGTCTCTTTGTTGTTGTTTTGTGTCTTTGTGGTTGTTTTGTGTCTCTTTGTTGTTGTTTTGTGTCTCTTTGTTGTTGTTTTGTGTCTCTTTGTGGTTTTTTGTGTCTCTTTGTGGTTGTTTTGTGTCTTTGTTGTTGTTTTGTGTCTCTTTGTGGTTGTTTTGTGTCTCTTTGTTGTTGTTTTGTGTCTCTTTGTTGTTGTTTTGTGTCTTTTTGTTGTTGTTTTGTGTCTCTTTGTGGTTGTTTTGTGTCTCTTTGTGGTTGTTTTGTGTCTCTTTGTTGTTGTTTTGTGTCTCTTTGTTGTTGTTTTGTGTCTCTTTGTGGTTGTTTTGTGTCTCTTTGTTGTTGTTTTGTGTCTCTTTGTGTGTCTTTGTGTGTCTTTGTGGTTGTTTTGTGTCTCTTTGTGGTTGTTTTGTGTCTCTTTGTGGTTGTTTCGTGTCTCTTTGTGGTTGCTTTGTGTCTCTTTGTGGTTGTTTTGTGTCTCTTTGTGGTTGTTTTGTGTCTCTTTGTGGTTGTTTTGTGTCTCTTTGTGGTTGTTTCGTGTCTCTTTGTGGTTGCTTTGTGTCTCTTTGTTGTTGTTTTGTGTCTCTTTGTGGTTGTTTTGTGTCTCTTTGTTGTTGTTTTGTGTCTCTTTGTGTGTCTTTGTGTGTCTTTGTGGTTGTTTTGTGTCTCTTTGTGGTTGTTTTGTGTCTCTTTGTGGTTGTTTTGTGTCTCTTTGTGGTTGTTTTGTGTCTCTTTGTGGTTGTTTTGTGTCTATTTGTGGTTGTTTTGTGTCTCTTTGTGGTTGTTTTGTGTCTCTTTGTGTCTCCCTTTCTGACTGGGTTTGTTGTCGTCCCACTAACATGTTGTCAGAGTGCTGTGAGTCGTTTGCCACCAGTTAAACAACAGTGATAAACTCGGTGCAGCAGCAGAGATGAACGAGGAGAGCAGGAATCGTCTTCATCTAGCACGATTTATTCCACCATTAGTTTACAGTAGCTTTTGTAAATGCAGTTTGTTGGTATGTTGATTCGTAGTAGTCGTCACACATCAGCTCTTGGCATTCTGAAGAGTGAGTAACAGCTCACATGATCGCAATATTAAACAAATATTGTTAAATATGAACAAATGAATAAATAAGCCCCGTCGAGCGGCTCCACGCTGGGACCACCGAGTCAGCCGGACCTGCCCGAGCACAAACACAACGTGGGGGGAACCGACCGACCCACCGACCCACCGCACATGCACAGACATCACAGAGACACACACACACACACACACACACACACATGGAGAACCTGGCAGGTGAAACGCAAAAAACAAGGTGATAAATTTACAATATGTGGCTTCTGCAGCTGTAAACATCAGCAAAGTAAAGGGACCAACTGGCAGACGCACACAGACACATGGACCTACACTGTAAACGTTACGCACACACACACACACACACACACACACACACACACGCGCACACACACACACCAGGTGAAGCGTCCCACACACACACATGTTGCACAGGAGTAAACTACACTTCCTCCCCCAGCAGTCCGGACTGAGCATGCTCAGACTGTACACCCCCTCCCCCCCACCGGTCTGCTGACCCCCCCTCTGATCCTGGAGCTTGTTGGACTGAACCATTCTGAAGCCGGGGGAGTCTCGGCTGGTTAAAGAGTCACAGCAGCTCCTGCAGCTCCTCCCCCTGCGGTCGACCTCCCCCCCGCTCAGTTAAGGCCGTGGGGGGGCGATGGGTGATCCGGCCTGGTTCTGGTTCTAGTTCTGGATCTGAATGAAGAAGGAAGCCTGCAGGACCTGAGCATGTCGGGGTGGAGGGGGGGAGCAGCGTCAGTCCTCTCATGTAGATGGTCGGACAGTTAATTCTCTCTTTTGGTTCAGGAATATTTATCTGTTAGACGATGAGTCTGGTGTCAGGATGATACGAGGTGATTGTTCCGTCGGATTTTGGTGTCCAGAAGAGTCCACGAGCAGGACCGAGACGTCCTGCAGACAGACAGACAGACAGACAATCAGACAGACAGACAGACAGACAGGGAGAAATTATGAAATTAAACATGCTCAGAGATTTATACACAAGAACACAAGAAATCAGTCCCTCCAGGAATTCACGATGCTGCGACAATTAACTAAAATCCAACCAATCTCCATGAATTCTGCGTGACCTTACTATTTCGTCCAATCACTGTGACTTTTCTGCAATTTGGTCCCGCCTCCTGTGAGTTCCACCAATCACAGCAGTCCCCAGTAATGCACGTACGTCACCGGATTCACTTCCTTGTTTATGGTTTGAAGATGCAGATGCAACAAAAACTACTGCAGAACAATTCCCTGATGTTCTTCACCAAAGCGGAGCTAAACTGTTTTCACCCCGTGGAATATTGAGGTGGAACACAAACCAAAACCATCCACTGACAAACACTTTTCTACCGTAAACATATCAGGAGAATGGGTGAAACCAGCGGACCACAGACCAGACAAACCACCGTGATGAAGCTGCTGCATCCAGATCTGTGGCAGCACTGAAACAATGAAGGTCAGTTAGATTCATTAACTGACGTGACGAGCTGTGAGCGTGTGTGTGTGAACACGCGTGTGCCAGGATGTGGAATTAACTATTAAACTTTTAACATTTTTAATGAATTATGCAAAACAAAGAAAAAATGCAACTTTTTAGCAGTCTTTTACCGTCTCCTGCAATTTCAGCACAACAAATACGCTTCAAACATCACAACTTTTTAGAAAAGTTGCCGCGAATTCAGACATTTTAGGAGCAACAATCTGGAAAAACGCCCAAGAAATCCTGGAGGGACTGAATAGTCGCAATATTTACACCAGATTTTACTCTGTTTAAGACAGGTCAAGCTAAGCTAACATTTTATAAGATAAGAAAATAAAAGCTAAGATGAGATAAGCTAAGATGAGATAATATAAGCTAACATAAGGTAAGATGAAATAAGATAAGATAAGTTAGCATAAGGTAATATAAGCTAAGCTAAGATGAGATAATTTAAGCTAACATAAGGTAAGATGAAATAAGGTAAGATAAGCTAGCATAAGGTAATATCAGCTAAGCTAAGATCAGATAAGCTAAGGTAAGATAATATAAGCTAACATAAGGTAAGATGAAATAAGATAAGATAAGCTAGCATAAGGTAATATAAGCTAAGCTAAGGTAAGATAATTTAAGCTAACATAAGGTAAGATGAAATAAGGTAAGATAAGCTAGCATAAGGTAATATTAGCTAAGCTAAGATCAGATAAGCTAAGGTAAGATAATATAAGCTAACATAAGGTAAGATGAAATAAGATAAGATAAGCTAGCATAAGGTAATATAAACTAAGCTAAGATGATATAAGCTAAGGTAAGATAACATAAGCTAACATAGGGTAAGATGAAATAAGGTAAGATAAGCTAGCATAAGGTAATATAAGCTAAGCTAAGATGAGATAATTTAAGCTAACATAAGGTAAGATGAAATAAGGTAAGATAAGCTAGCATACGGTAATATAAGCTAAGCTAAGATGAGATAAGTTACGGTAAGATAATTAAGCTAACATAAGGTAAGATGAAATAAGATGAGATAAGCTAGCATAAGGTAATATAAGCTAAGCTAGGATGAGATAAGCTAAGGTAAGATAATTTAAGCTAACATAGGGTAAGATGAAATAAGGTAAGATAAGCTAGCATAAGGTAATATAAGCTAAGCTAAGATGAGATAATTTAAGCTAACATAAGGTAAGATGAAATAAGGTAAGATAAGCTAGCATAAGGTAATATAAGCTAAGCTAAGATCAGATAAGCTAAGGTAAGATAATATAAGCTAACATAAGGTAAGATGAAATAAGATAAGATAAGCTAGCATAAGGTAATATAAACTAAGCTAAGATGAGATAAGCTAAGGTAAGATAATATAAGCTAACATAGGGTAAGATGAAATAAGGTAAGATAAGCTAGCATAAGGTAATATAAGCTAAGCTAAGATGAGATAATTTAAGCTAACATAAGGTAAGATGAAATAAGGTAAGATAAGCTAGCATACGGTAATATAAGCTAAGCTAAGATGAGATAAGTTAAGTTAGGATAATTTAAGCTAACATAGGGTAAGATGAAATAAGATAAGATAAGGTAGCAAAAGGTAATATAAGGGACCTGGTGTGTTTTACAGTGTGTGTGTTTGTCACCTTGACCAGTGTCGGGTTGGGCCGGCGTCAGTCAGTCAGTCAGAGGGATGTTCAGGGCAGGACCGGTTGATCTCAAACCACGAGTCTATACAGCTGCAAGAACATGAACAAGAACATTAGTCTATAGAGGAACATGGAAGGTGTTTAGTCTGTAGAAGAACATGGAAGGTGTTTAGTCTATAGAAGAACATGGAAGGTGTTTAGTCTATAGAAGAACATGGAAGGTGTTTAGTCTATAGAAGAACATGGAAGGTGTTTAGTCTATAGAGGAACATGGAAGGTGTTTAGTCTGTAGAGGAACATGGAAGGTGTTTAGTCTGTAGAAGAACATGGAAGGTGTTTAGTCTATAGAAGAACATGGAAGGTGTTTAGTCTATAGAGGAACATGGAAGGTGTTTAGTCTGTAGAGGAACATGGAAGGTGTTTAGTCTGTAGAAGAACATGGAAGGTGTTTAGTCTATAGAAGAACATGGAAGGTGTTTAGTCTATAGAAGAACATGGAAGGTGTTTAGTCTATAGAAGAACATGGAAGGTGTTTAGTCTATAGAAGAACATGGAAGGTGTTTAGTCTGTAGAGGAATATGGAAGGTGTTTAGTCTATAGAAGAACATGGAAGGTGTTTAGTCTGTAGAGGAACATGGAAGGTGTTTAGTCTATAGAGGAACATGGAAGGTGTTTAGTCTATAGAAGAACATGGAAGGTGTTTAGTCTACAGAAGAACATGGAAGGTGTTTAGTCTATAGAGGAACATGGAAGGTGTTTAGTCTGTAGAGGAACATGGAAGGTGTTTAGTCTATAGAAGAACATGGAAGGTGTTTAGTCTGTAGAGGAACATGGAAGGTGTTTCGTCTGTAGAGGAACATGGAAGGTGTTTAGTCTATAGAAGAACATGGAAGGTGTTTAGTCTATAGAAGAACATGGAAGGTGTTTAGTCTATAGAAGAACATGGAAGGTGTTTAGTCTATAGAAGAACATGGAAGGTGTTTAGTCTATAGAGGAACATGGAAGGTGTTTAGTCTATAGAGGAACATGGAAGGTGTTTAGTCTATAGAAGAACATGGAAGGTGTTTAGTCTGTAGAAGAACATGGAAGGTGTTTAGTCTGTAGAGGAACATGGAAGGTGTTTAGTCTATAGAAGAACATGGAAGGTGTTTAGTCTATAGAGGAACATGGAAGGTGTTTAGTCTATAGAGGAACATGGAAGGTGTTTAGTCTGTAGAGGAACATGGAAGGTGTTTAGTCTATAGAGGAACATGGAAGGTGTTTAGTCTATAGAAGAACATGGAAGGTGTTTCGTCTGTAGAGGAACATGGAAGGTGTTTAGTCTATAGAGGAACATGGAAGGTGTTTAGTCTATAGAAGAACATGGAAGGTGTTTAGTCTATAGAAGAACATGGAAGGTGTTTAGTCTATAGAAGAACATGGAAGGTGTTTAGTCTATAGAAGAACATGGAAGGTGTTTAGTCTGTAGAGGAACATGGAAGGTGTTTAGTCTGTAGAAGAACATGGAAGGTGTTTAGTCTATAGAAGAACATGGAAGGTGTTTAGTCTGTAGAAGAACATGGAAGGTGTTTAGTCTATAGAAGAACATGGAAGGTGTTTAGTCTATAGAGGAACATGGAAGGTGTTTAGTCTATAGAAGAACATGGAAGGTGTTTAGTCTGTAGAGGAACATGGAAGGTGTTTCGTCTGTAGAGGAACATGGAAGGTGTTTAGTCTATAGAAGAACATGGAAGGTGTTTAGTCTATAGAAGAACATGGAAGGTGTTTAGTCTATAGAAGAACATGGAAGGTGTTTAGTCTGTAGAGGAACATGGAAGGTGTTTAGTCTATAGAAGAACATGGAAGGTGTTTAGTCTATAGAAGAACATGGAAGGTGTTTAGTCTATAGAAGAACATGGAAGGTGTTTAGTCTGTAGAGGAACATGGAAGGTGTTTAGTCTATAGAAGAACATGGAAGGTGTTTAGTCTGTAGAAGAACATGGAAGGTGTTTAGTCTATAGAAGAACATGGAAGGTGTTTAGTCTATAGAAGAACATGGAAGGTGTTTAGTCTATAGAAGAACATGGAAGGTGTTTAGTCTGTAGAGGAACATGGAAGGTGTTTAGTCTATAGAAGAACATGGAAGGTGTTTAGTCTGTAGAAGAACATGGAAGGTGTTTAGTCTATAGAGGAACATGGAAGGTGTTTAGTCTATAGAAGAACATGGAAGGTGTTTAGTCTGTAGAAGAACATGGAAGGTGTTTAGTCTATAGAGGAACATGGAAGGTGTTTAGTCTGTAGAGGAACATGGAAGGTGTTTAGTCTATAGAGGAACATGGAAGGTGTTTAGTCTGTAGAGGAACATGGAAGGTGTTTAGTCTATAGAGGAACATGGAAGGTGTTTAGTCTGTAGAGGAACATGGAAGGTGTTTAGTCTATAGAAGAACATGGAAGGTGTTTAGTCTATAGAAGAACATGGGAGGTGTTTAGTCTATAGAAGAACATGGGAGGTGTTTAGTCTATAGAAGAACATGGAAGGTGTTTAGTCTATAGAAGAACATGGGAGGTGTTTAGTCTGTAGAAGAACATGGAAGGTGTTTAGTCTATAGAAGAACATGGAAGGTGTTTAGTCTGTAGAGGAACATGGAAGGTGTTTAGTCTATAGAGGAACATGGAAGGTGTTTAGTCCATAGAAGAACATGGAAGGTGTTTCGTCTGTAGAGGAACATGGAAGGTGTTTCGTCTGTAGAAGAACATGGAAGGTGTTTAGTCTGTAGAGGAACATGGAAGGTGTTTAGTCTATAGAGGAACATGGAAGGTGTTTAGTCTATAGAAGAACATGGAAGGTGTTTAGTCTTTAGAAGAACATGGAAGGTGTTTAGTCTGTAGAGGAACATGGAAGGTGTTTAGTCTATAGAAGAACATGGAAGGTGTTTAGTCTATAGAGGAACATGGAAGGTGTTTAGTCTGTAGAGGAACATGGAAGGTGTTTAGTCTATAGAAGAACATGGAAGGTGTTTAGTCTTTAGAGGAACATGGAAGGTGTTTAGTCTGTAGAGGAACATGGAAGGTGTTTAGTCTGTAGAGGAACATGGAAGGTGTTTAGTCTATAGAAGAACATGGAAGGTGTTTAGTCTATAGAAGAACATGGAAGGTGTTTAGTCTATAGAGGAACATGGAAGGTGTTTAGTCTATAGAGGAACATGGAAGGTGTTTAGTCTATAGAGGAACATGGAAGGTGTTTAGTCTTTAGAAGAACATGGAAGGTGTTTAGCCTGTAGAAGAACATGGAAGGTGTTTAGTCTTTAGAAGAACATGGAAGGTGTTTAGTCTATAGAAGAACATGGAAGGTGTTTAGTCTATAGAGGAACATGGAAGGTGTTTAGTCTATAGAAGAACATGGAAGGTGTTTAGTCTATAGAGGAACATGGAAGGTGTTTAGTCTGTAGAAGAACATGGAAGGTGTTTAGTCTGTAGAGGAACATGGAAGGTGTTTAGTCTATAGAGGAACATGGAAGGTGTTTAGTCTATAGAGGAACATGGAAGGTGTTTAGTCTGTAGAGGAACATGGAAGGTGTTTAGTCTATAGAGGAACATGGAAGGTGTTTAGTCTATAGAAGAACATGGAAGGTGTTTAGTCTATAGAGGAACATGGAAGGTGTTTAGTCTGTAGAAGAACATGGAAGGTGTTTAGTCTGTAGAGGAACATGGAAGGTGTTTAGTCTATAGAGGAACATGGAAGGTGTTTAGTTAATAGAGGAACATGGAAGGTGTTTAGTCTATAGAGGAACATGGAAGGTGTTTAGTTAATAGAGGAACATGGAAGGTGTTTAGTCTGTAGAAGAACATGGAAGGTGTTTAGTCTGTAGAGGAACATGGAAGGTGTTTAGTCTATAGAGGAACATGGAAGGTGTTTAGTCTATAGAAGAACATGGAAGGTGTTTAGTCTATAGAAGAACATGGAAGGTGTTTAGTCTGTAGAAGAACATGGAAGGTGTTTAGTCTGTAGAGGAACATGGAAGGTGTTTAGTCTGTAGAGGAACATGGAAGGTGTTTAGTCTATAGAGGAACATGGAAGGTGTTTAGTCTATAGAGGAACATGGAAGGTGTTTAGTCTATAGAGGAACATGGAAGGTGTTTAGTCTATAGAGGAACATGGAAGGTGTTTAGTCTGTAGAGGAACATGGAAGGTGTTTAGTCTATAGAAGAACATGGAAGGTGTTTAGTCTATAGAAGAACATGGAAGGTGTTTAGTCTGTAGAAGAACATGGAAGGTGTTTAGTCTGTAGAGGAACATGGAAGGTGTTTAGTCTGTAGAAGAACATGGAAGGTGTTTAGTCTATAGAAGAACATGGAAGGTGTTTAGTCTGTAGAAGAACATGGAAGGTGTTTAGTCTGTAGAGGAACATGGAAGGTGTTTAGTCTGTAGAAGAACATGGAAGGTGTTTAGTCTATACAACAACATGGAAGGTGTTTAGTCTATAGAGGAACATGGAAGGTGTTTAGTCTATACAAGAACATGGAAGGTGTTTAGTCTATAGAGGAACATGGAAGGTGTTTAGTCTATACAAGAACATGGAAGGTGTTTAGTCTATACAAGAACATGGAAGGTGTTTAGTCTATACAAGAACATGGAAGGTGTTTAGTCTGTAGAGGAACATGGAAGGTGTTTAGTCTATACAAGAACATGGAAGGTGTTTAGTCTGTAGAGGAACATGGAAGGTGTTTAGTCTATACAAGAACATGGAAGGTGTTTAGTCTATACAAGAACATGGAAGGTGTTTAGTCTATAGAAGAACATGGAAGGTGTTTAGTCTGTAGAGGAACATGGAAGGTGTTTAGTCTGTAGAAGAACATGGAAGGTGTTTAGTCTATAGAAGAACATGGAAGGTGTTTAGTCTATAGAAGAACATGGAAGGTGTTTAGTCTATAGAAGAACATGGAAGGTGTTTAGTCTATAGAGGAACATGCAGTGGTTCAGTCATTCAGAGTGACGTCATCAGAGCACTGAGGTCTGATGAAAACCTCCTACATCAGTAAAACTCTGTGTAAAAGCTCATCTCAGTGTCTGTGTGGGAAGGAGATTATTCACTCTGAGGAGCAGTTCAAGGACCTCCAGGCAAAAATACACCGAGGAAAACACAACCAGGAAACACTGGCAGAGAAAACATGTTAAAAACCCTGTTAAACCTGACAGGAGAGAGAACACCTGTACACCAGTGACAGGTAAACACAGGACAACTACACCTGTAACCCTGACAACCCCCCATGGTCACACCTGAACCCAACTATGACTGTTGACAGTCTGCTCCTAGGGTTAATGTGTTACAGTGTGTGTCTGTGTGTTACTGTGTGTGACTGTGTGTTACATTGTGTGTCTGTGTGTTACAGTGTGTGTCTGTGTGTTACATTGTGTTACAGTGTGTGTTACAGTGTGTTACATTGTGTTACAGTGTGTTACAGTGTGTGTCTGTGTGTTACAGTGTGTGTCTGTGTGTTACATTGTGTTACAGTGTGTGTCTGTGTGTTACAGTGTGTGTCTGTGTGTTACATTGTGTTACAGTGTGTTACAGTGTGTTACAGTGTGTGTTACAGTGTGTGACAGTGTGTTACAGTGTGTGTCTGTGTGTTACAGTGTGTTACAGTGTGTGTTACAGTGTGTTACAGTGTGTTACAGTGTGTGTTACATTGTGTTACATTGTGTTACATTGTGTTACAGTGTGTGTTACAGTGTGTTACAGTGTGTGTTACAGTGTGTGTTACATTGTGTTACATTGTGTTACATTGTGTTACAGTGTCTGTTACAGTGTGTTACAGTGTGTGTTACAGTGTGTTCCAGTGTGTGTTACAGTGTGTTACAGTGTGCGTCACCTTTTGTGGTAGATGCAGAGGCACGGCAGTCTGGCGATGGTGTCTCCCTGCTGCAGCTCCTCCAGACAGATCACACACTCACCGGCATCCCTCGCCAACACGTCATCTGAGTAACACAACACACACACACACACACACACACACAGTCACACAAAGCAGGAGACGCATCAGTATGCAGCAAAAACAATTGCAGACTCCGACAGCATCTCAAACAGCAGCTGCTGCACCACTGCATGCAGCAGCTACATCAGTGTGATGGATCCAGTGATCAGACCAGGCAGGGAGAGTCACGGACTCACACACAGAAACACACGCATGAAGGTCTGACGGTAAACATGTTCAACGACATGTCTGACATGTTGTTCAGGAACACTGGTCTTTTTAAGCAGATTCATTTCCCCTGAAAACTTCATATCCATAGTATTTCACTGTAAGAGAAGCAGGAAGTAGCTCAGGTAGCATGAAAGTTCAGACGTCCACAGACCCACCGTGCTTCACGTCATGATGCTGCCACCACCGTGCTTCACATCATGATGCTGCCACCACCATGCTTCACGTCATGATGCTGCCACCACCGTGCTTCACGTCATGATGGTGCCACCACCGTGCTTCACATCATGATGCTGCCACCACCATGCTTCACGTCATGATGGTGCCACCACCGTGCTTCACATCATGATGCTGCCACCACATCATGATGCTGCCACCACCGTGCTCACATCATGATGTGCCACCACCGCAGCTTCACCATGATGCTGCCACCGTGCTTCACATCATGATGCTGCCACCACCATGCTTCACATCATGATGCTGCCACCGTGCTTCACATCATGATGCTGCCACCACCGTGCTTCACATCATGATGCTGCCACCACCGTGCTTCACATCATGATGCCACCACCGTGCTTCACATCATGATGCTGCCACCACCGTGCTTCACATCATGATGCCACCACCGTGCTTCACATCATGATGCCACCACCGTGCTTCACATCATGATGCTGCCACCACCATGCTTCACATCATGATGCTGCCACCACCATGCTTCACATCATGATGCTGCCACCACCGTGCTTCCCATCATGATGCTGCCACCTCCATGCTTCACATACAATGTGCCACCACCGTGTTTCACATCATGGTGCCACCACCGTGCTTCACGTCATGATGCTGCCACCACTGTGCTTCACATCATGATGCTGCCACCACTGTGCTTCACATCATGATGCTGCCACCACCATGCTTCACGTCATGATGCTGCCACCACTGTGCTTCACATCATGATGCTGCCACCACCATGCTTCATATCATGATGCTGCCACCACCGTGCTTCACGTCATGATTTTGCCACCACCGTGCTTCACATCATGATGCTGCCACCACCGTGCTTCACATCATGATGCTGCCACCACCATGCTTCACATCATGATGCTGCCACCACCATGCTTCACGTCATGATGGTGCCACCACCGTGCTTCACGTCATGATGCTGCCACCACTGTGCTTCACATCATGATGCTGCCACCACCATGCTTCACGTCATGATGGTGCCACCACCGTGCTTCACATCATGATGCTGCCACCACCATGCTTCACATCATGATGCTGCCACCACCATGCTTCACGTCATGATGGTGCCACCACCGTGCTTCACATCATGATGCTGCCACCACCGTGCTTCACGTCATGATGGTGCCACCACCGTGCTTCACACCATGATGCTGCCACCACTGTGCTTCACGTCATGATGCTGCCACCACCGTGCTTCACGTCATGATGCTGCCACCACCGTGCTTCCTTTCATAATGCATCTAAAAACTGGATCCTTGTCTGGTCCAACTTTCCTCCATCAGGTTCTACTGATGTTAGAGCCTCAACAGTCGGTGAAATGTTTAGTAGAACCATGGATCCATCCATAGATATGGGGCTAGAGGACCTTCATGGAGACACTGGACCAGCCTGGTTGGACATTCTGAAGGTCCAGTAAGTAAGCAATGTGTCCCCTTCTGGATCCATTCAGTGGTTCTGGATCTGATGAATCTGTTCTGTCTGATTCTCACCACATTACATGGCTGTTAGTTTGATTTCTGGAGATGCTGAACCTTAAATGTCTTCACAGGATTAAAATGCAGGAGTCTCTACCAGGGAATCAAACCCTCTCAGATGAATCAGCTGCAGAGTAGAAGTCCTCTCCTGGTTTCCTGCCTGTCTGACAGCAGGTGCAGAGTGTATTAAATGTGAAGTCACCAGCCGACCTGAGCTCTGATAATCAAGTTAAAAGGGTTGTTCAGTCGCTCCACCTGTGAAACGCTTTAAAAAATGAGGTCACCTGGATGCAGTTCATCATCGATCGACGCTGCTGCAGCTGCGAGGCTCTGAACCGGATCGTGTTCACGCCGACCAGCAGCAGCGCATCACAACGTGCTGATGACCGGCTGTTAACCCTTCATGTGACCTTAAAAACAGCCTCCCAGTTTAAAGTAGGTCACTGCAGCAACTTTAAGAAGCTGCTTCTGGTCTGAGCTGCAACGAAACAACAAGCCGAGTCCTTTTAATAACCTCCTGAAGAACTCATAGAACCCTTTATTAGAAAAACAGCCACAACAGAAAAGAGAAAACCTGTCAGTGACGCCAGAAACAACAAAGAACTTCCCTGTGAACCTCTAAGTCTATAGATGTATGTTCACCTTCAGACAAACCATCTGATCTCCGTTTCACTGGTTCAGTATCTCCTGGAATCAAACCCACAGACATGAATCGTGGTGAGGACAGACAGAACAGACCAGAACCTCTGATGACACCTGAACCTGCTGTCATTAAAAGAAGAAAACATGAACAAAAACGTCTAAATGGAATGAAAACCAGCTGAACTCTGAACTAAATCCCATAGAAACGGTGAAAATAGACGTCACATAATGTCTTATTTGATTTATCGACATGTTGAATCTGTGGTGTCATAAAACTGGAACAACCTGTGAAATAAAACAGTGAATTATTTAGTAAATCATTTATCTTTTACATTCAACATGTTAATGAGCATTTAGTTCTGTGATTTTATTAACGTCATGTGTAAATATACAAAACAGGGAAACTACATTTTCATTTCCTAATATTCGTAATTATTCTACAGTCAACATGTAAATTATTTCTGTTTTCAAGTATATTATTAGTTTCTATCTGTATTTATAAACCACGTATTAAAGACTCTTGTTCGTTCTTTTTTTACTCAGACACAAAACAACCATAAAGAGACACAAAACAACCACAAAGAGACACAAAACAACAACAAAGAGACACAAAACAACAACAAAGAGACAAAACAACCACAAAGAAAAACAAAACGACCACAAAGAGACAAAACAACAACAAGGAGACAGAAAACAACAACAAGGAGACACAAAACAACAACAAAGAGACACAAAACAACCACAAAGAGACACAAAACAACAACAAAGACACAAAACAACAACAAAGAGACACAAAACAACAACAAAGAGACACAAAACAACTACAAAGAGACACAAAACAACAACAAAGAGACACAAAACAACAACAAAGAGACACAAAACAACAACAAAGAGACACAAAACAACCACAAAGATACACAAAACAACCACAAAGAGACACAAAACAACCATAAAGAGACACAAAACAACCACAAAGAGAACCAACACTACGCTTGTTGGTTCTCTTTTACTGATGTGTCTCTGCTGAGTTCCCTGCTGTGGGGTTTATGAAGGACGATCCGGCTTCATTTATTAGAACAGCTAAACTCTGTCAGCGTCCGTCTCTATCTGCCTCCTCCTGGTTTGTTTCTTGCCAGCAGACGTTTGGCTTCCAGCAGCTTCACATCAATAAAGTCTGAGCTTCCCCGAATCGCAGCTCTGAACTCGGTGTCCTGAAGTGACCTGAGCTGCAGCCTGACGCCGCTCAGCTTCGGCTTTACCTTCCCTCAGCCTCCCGACTGCCTCAGAGACGTTCAGTCTGAGGCGATAAACTATAACCATGCAAAGTCAGGTGATCAGAAACCTGAAACCTCTGGTTTGTGTTTTCATTTCATTTAGAGCAGATTCCCTGAATGAGGCTCAGAGACTGGAGACAAAAATGAGCAGCCTTCCAGGGTTAGTGCATTATTTCTGAAAGAACACCCCCACGTTTGGACCGGTCCAACCTGATGGAGACTGTGAGCTCAGATGGATTTAATGAACATTTAATGGGAGGCAAACTAACTGACAACACAGGAAAGACACACAAGACTACCAAAACAACATCTAGACTCCTATGAACACTAACATCTAGACCCTATGAACACCAACATCTAGACCCTATGAACACCAACATCTAGACCCTATGAACACCAACATCTAGACCCTATGAACACCAACATCTAGACCCTATGAACCAACATCTAGACCCCTATGAACACCAACATCTAGACCCTATGAACACCAACATCTAGACCCTATGAACACCAACATCTAGACCCTATGAACACCAACATCTAGACCCTATGAACACCAACATCTAGACCCTATGAACACCAACATCTAGACCCCTATGGACACCAACATCTAGACCCCTATGGACACCAACATCTAGACCCTATGAACACCAACATCTAGACCCTATGAACACCAACATCTAGACCCTATGAACACCAACATCTAGACCCCTATGGACACCAACATGTGAACTATGAACACCAACATCTAGACCCTATGAACACCAACATCTAAACCCTATGGACACCAACATCTAGACCCCTATGACACCAACATCTAGACCCTATGAACACCAACATCTAGACCCTATGAACACCAACATCTAGACCCCTATGAACACCAACATCTAGACCCTATGAACACCAACATCTAGACCCCTATGAACACCAACATCTAGACCCTATGAACACCAACATCTAGACCCTATGAACACCAACATCTAGACCCTATGAACACCAACATCTAGACCCTATGAACACCAACATCTAGACCCTATGAACACCAACATCTAGGACCCTATGAACACCAACATCTAGACCCTATGAACACCAACATCTAGACCCTATGAACACCAACATCTAGACCCTATGAACACCAACATCTAGACCCCTATGAACACCAACATCTAGACCCCTATGAACACCAACATCTAGACCCCTATGAACACCAACATCTAGACCCTATGAACACCAACATCTAGACCCCTATGAACACCAACATCTAGACCCCTATGAACACCAACATCTAGACCCCTATGAACACCAACATCTAGACCCCTATGAACACCAACATCTAGACCCCTATGAACACCAACATCTAGACCCCTATGAACACCAACATCTAGACCCCTATGGACACCAACATCTAGACCCTATGAACACCAACATCTAGACCCCTATGGACACCAACATCTAGACCCCTATGAACACCAACATCTAGACCCCTATGAACACCAACATCTAGACCCCTATGAACACCAACATCTAGACCCCTATGAACACCAACATCTAGACCCCTATGAACACCAACATCTAGACCCTATGAACACATCTAGACCCTATGAACACCAACATCTAGACCCCTATGAACACCAACATCTAGACCCCTATGAACACCAACATCTAGACCCTATGAACACCAACATCTAGACCCCTATGAACACCAACATCTAGACCCCTATGAACACCAACATCTAGACCCTATGAACACCAACATCTAGACCCTATGAACACCAACATCTAGACCCCTATGAACACCAACATCTAGACCCTATGAACACCAACATCTAGACCCTATGAACACCAACATCTAGACCCTATGAACACCAACATCTAGACCCTATGAACACCAACATCTAGACCCTATGAACACCTCTGCAGCAGATGTTGCAGCTGTTTCTATGTTCAGGACTGAAGTTTTTCTACGACTTTTAATTGTTTCTGGTCATTTGTATTAACCATGTTTTGGAGGACGAGGTCGACCCGTAGCTCCGCCCACCTCGCCACGAGCATTCAGCAGCAGCAGAAAGTGAAGGAAGGGGAACCTGAACATCTGTCTGCTGGTTCTGCAGGAGGTTCTTACCGTTGTAGGAGAGGCGGGGTTTGCTGAGACACATGATGAAGTGAACCTCCATCTCATTGGACGCCACAGACTTGGAGCAGACAGGACACTTGAACCCTGCAGAGAAGAACAGCGACACATGATCACCCAGAGGACACCGCTGGTTCTCCAGACACTGTAAAGGTTTTTAATTCCATGCAGACGTGAAGAACATTCACCAAAAACAAGTCTGAAATCAACATATTCAATCAAAATCTGTTTATTCTCCTAAAAATACAGAGTTTGCAATGATCTGAGTCTGTAAAACCCTCCTGGTTCTGGTTCCTTCAGCTTTATTCTCCAACAGGGAAACATCCAGAGAGAGTTCAGGTTGAACTGCAGGCAGTGTTTCCTCAGAGAGACTGAGAGGAGATCTAAATCAATTAACCACCAATAAACCCACATAAATATCAGTAGACTAATATTAATGCAGAAAATGACAATAAGCTGAATATTAAAGCACAAACACATCTATAACCTGGATACTAACACACTAAAATATCAATAATCTGGATATTAACACACTGAAGGATCAATAATCTGGATATTAACACACTAAATATCAATAATCTGGATATTAACACACTAAAGGATCAATAATTTGGATATTAACACACTAAAGGATCAATAATTTGGATATTAACACACTGAAGGATCAATAATTTGGATATTAACACACTAAAGGATCAATAATTTGGATATTAACACACTAAAGGATCAATAATTTGGATATTAACACACTAAAGGATCAATAATTTGGATATTAATACACTAAAGGATCAATAATTTGGATATTAATACACTAAAGGATCAATAATTTGGATATTAACACACTAAAGGATCAATAATTTGGATATTAATACACTAAAGGATCAATAATTTGGATATTAACACACTAAAGGATCGATAATTTGGATATTAATACACTAAAGGATCAATAATTTGGATATTAACACACTAAAGGATCAATAATTTGGATATTAACACACTAAAGGATCAATAATTTGGATATTAACACACTAAAGGATCGATAATTTGGATATTGACACACTAAAAGATCAATAATCTGGATATTAACACACTAATGGATCAATAATCTGGATATTAACACACTAATGGATCAATAATTTGGATATTGACACACTAATGGATCAATAATTTGGATATTAACACACTAATGGATCAATAATCTGGATATTAACACACTAAAGGATCAATAATCTGGATATTAACACACTAAAGGATCAATAATTTGGATATTAACACACTAAAGGATCAATAATTTGGATATTAACACACTAAAGGATCAATAATTTGGATATTAATACACTAAAGGATCAATAATTTGGATATTAACACACTAAAGGATCAATAATTTGGATATTAACACACTAAAATATCAATAATCTGGATATTAACACACTGAAGGATCAATAATTTGGATATCAACACACTAAAGGATCAATAATTTGGATATTAACACACTAAAGGATCAATAATTTGGATATTAATACACTAAAGGATCAATAATTTGGATATTAACACACTAAAGGATCAATAATTTGGATATTAATACACTAAAGGATCAATAATTTGGATATTAACACACTAAAGGATCAATAATTTGGATATTAACACACTAAAGGATCAATAATTTGGATATTAACACACTAAAGGATCAATAATCTGGATATTAACACACTAAAGGATCAATAATTTGGATATTAACACACTAAAGGATCGATAATTTGGATATTAACACACTAAAGGATCAATAATTTGGATATTAATACACTAAAGGATCAATAATTTGGATATTAACACACTAAAGGATCAATAATTTGGATATTAACACACTAAAGGATCAATAATTTGGATATTAAGACACTAAAGGATCAATAATTTGGATATTAACACACTAAAGGATCAATAATTTGGATATTAACACACTAAAGGATCAATAATCTGGATATTAACACACTAAAGGATCAATAATCTGGATATTAACACACTAATGGATCAATAATCTGGATATTAACACACTAATGGATCAATAATCTGGATATTGAGGTATCTAAATGTCAGATCTTTGGGTTTTCAAACACCAGACTTGTGTTTGACTAAACTGCTTCAGTATCTAAGAAAAGAAAAACTCCCATGTCGACACCAGAGGACAGAAGAGCAGCAGAGCTTCCTAAAGATGGCATCAGGGAGGGTCTGAAGACCAAAGACCAGGTCCTGGTCCAGAGGATCTGGTCCCCCTTAGAGCTCCTCCACTGGGACCACAGGAAACCCGCCTATAAATACGTCGACGGACTGGATCAGTGGAGAAATGAAAGTCTGCTGATTGTGTTCTTAAAAAAGATGTACAGTAGTCACACACACACACACACACACACACACACACACACACACACACACACACACACACACACACACTCACACACACACACACACACACACACACACACACACACACACACACACACACAGATCCAGTACTACAGGCTGATGACCCAGTTTTCCCTCAGCTGCTATTTTCAGATTCTCCACTGAGACGAAGAGAACGAGTGAAAACGAGACGAAAAGGAAAGTTCAGGTGTGTGTGTGTGTGTGTGTGTGTGTGTGTGTGTGTGTGTGTGTGTCTGTGTGTGTGTGTGTGTGTGCGTGTGTGTGTGTGTGTGTTGTGAGCATGCACGTGCTCATGCACTCCGTCTAGTTGGTTTAAATCAAATCGGTTGACTTTTCTCAGATATTTTCCCGGTGACCGGTGGGTGGTTGAGGTCCGCTGGTCTCCACCACTGAGGGCACCTGAGGGTCTTGCTCAGGGGCCCTCAGTGGCCCTCAGTGGCCCTCAGAGGCCCTCAGTGGCCCTCAACCCCCGACTGCTCCTAGCATGTAGAGCTAACTCCGAACAGGATGGGCAGAGGAGGAATTAGTCCAGGGGGTCAATAAAGAAAGTAAAAATAAAAACAACTCAGTTCAGGGAAAACCTACGGAGGCCCTCAAGGGACATAAGCAGGAAAATTCAAATGCTAGTTTCTCATGAGCACCAGGTAATTCCCTGTTTGTCCACTGCAGACGTCTGACAATGATAATACAGGGAAGATATTCACAGATTCAGACTTCCGGCATCAATAACTCATTCTCATTTCACCAGAACACAATCGATGCCTCTTTCCATCGTTGTCAGGTAGACAATGTGCTACAACCTCAGCTTCATCAACAGTAGCTGTCTTTAGGCTGCAGATGTAACACTGGTGTCTATGGACGACGAGTGTCCAGGGACCGTCTGCAAATTACAAAATGGAGAAACACCACACCGATGTTCCATAAGGTCCCCCTGATACACTGTAGAGTCACCAGAACCATCGACTGGCTCCTGTTGATCAGACAACAACACTTAGTTTGACATACATGTACATATAAAAATCACACCGTCTGCTAAATTGGATTTGCACAAGGTGATTACTCCTAACCCACCATCGATGTTTACACTTTGGGTCACAGTAGCTCCATATGCTAATACGCTAACATAAACCGACAGACAGATTCGGCTCATTAATAAATTAATCTTTAAATATAGCATTCAACATTTAATTTGACACGTTTAGCTGTTTGATTTAAAACTATTCAACCACAAAAACACCATGCGATGCTGCAAAGACAGTAGTTAGTGCTAATGTTAGCTTAGCATGTAGCCACACCTGATCAGTGTCACAAAGCCTCCAGAAGCAAACATCCTCCTTTAACTGCTGCACTGCAAATGAACTCTCAGCCTCAGCATCGACCCCGACCTTCCAAAAACCAACAGGAGAAGACTTGGAGGGAAATGTTCATCTTTCAGAGCACTTTATGTTTTCTGGCTTTCTTTAATGATGCATTTTCACCGAGTCTCTGTTTAGATTATGAGAACAGTTAGGGGTTAAGGTTTAGGGGTTAGGGGTTAGGGGTTATGAGGTTAGGGTTTAGGGGCTAGGGGTTAGGGGTTATGAGGTTAGGGGTTAGGGGCTAGGGGTTAGGGGTTATGAGGTTAAGGTTTAGGGGCTAGGGGTTAGGGGTTATGAGGTTAGGGTTTAGGGGCTAGGGGTCAAGGTTTAGGGGTTAGGGGTTATGAGGTTAGGGTTTAGGGTTCAGGGTTTATGAGGTTAGGGTTCAGGGGTTATGAGGTTAGGGTTTAGGGGTTATGAGGTTAGGGTTTAGGGGGTATGAGGTTAGGGTTTAGGGGGTATGAGGTTAGGGTTTAGGGGCTAGGGGTTAGGGGTTATGAGGTTAGGGTTTAGGGGTTATGAGGTTAGGGTTTAGGGGCTATGAGGTTAGGGTTTAGGGGGTATGAGGTTAGGGTTTAGGGGTTATGAGGTTAGGGTTTAGGGGTTATGAGGTTAGGGTTTAGGGGGTATGAGGTTAGGGTTTAGGGGCTAGGGGTTAGGGGTTATGAGGTTAGGGTTCAGGGTTTATGAGGTTAGGGTTCAGGGGTTATGAGGTTAGGGTTTAGGGGTTATGAGGTTAGGGTTTAGGGGTTATGAGGTTAGGGTTTAGGGGTTAAGGTTAAGGTTATGAGGTTAGGGTTTAGGGTTTAGGGGTTATGAGGTTAGGGTTTAGGGTTTAGGGGTTATGAGGTTAGGGGTTAGGGTTTAGCTGCTTTCTGGCCTGCCAGTGTTTTATTACAGAACGGCTGTTTTCTGTTTCTAGAAGTCTAAACATTCCTAATATCATCAGATGAATCTGATTACATGAGTTACTTCCCAGAGAGGCGTCGTTCTTTGGGCAGACAGGGTCCTGAGTCCTCATGCTGGGCTTGTTCTATAATAACCGGCGGCTCACTGAGCTCCATCCTTTCCTTAACGGCTTTTAATTACCTGAAGGTCGCCGTCCTCGCTGTGTGTGATGCTGGAGGCTGTTATCAGCCAGCAGAGAAGCCTGAGGCCAATAATCTGCTGCTGATACACGACTCTCTGTGTTTTCGTCACTGGAAACAAGCTTGTGACAAAGGAAACTGAGAGGAGACGCTCCGTCACCTCCACGGCTCAGACTGACTCCATAAGGACCAGGTGCTGCAGTCTGGCTCTACAGTCCACCAACCAGAGGAGTTCTGTCCACCAGACGGCTCTGCAGCATCAGAAGACTGAGTCCTCTGACTGAGGCCTTAACAGAAGGAGCTCTGGGCTGGTAGGAACCATCAGACAGGCTCCTGGGGCTCCTCTTGCCTCCAGGTTCTGCTGCACAAACCTCAGACTTGGAGGTGATGATGCTTCGTTAAAGTCACTGTGATTTATGAAACAACAGACGCTGAGCCAAAGTGTTTCACAGGCTGGTGTTCCTCATTTACCCAACAGACAACTCTTCACATTCAGGTCAACACTGGGGCTGTAACGCTTCACTACGTACCTCAGTATAGAGGCCACGGTTCGGTTCGGTTCGGTTCGGTTCGGTTCAGAAGTATGCAGTATGTGGTGCTGCTTTTTTCCCCACTATCACTTAAGATTTAGACAATGTCATATTTATTTTGTGTAATAAACTTTAATTTTAAGGTGTTACGCATCAAAATTTGCTTGAACTTGTCAGAAAACACGAAAAGATGGCTAAATTAGCTTTAGCCGAGGCTAGCATGTAGCCAGACAGAACTTACTAGAAAGTAAAGACCTAAGATTGTTGGACCACTTTTAGCTGATCAGTAAATGAATCCTTAAATATAATACCATACATTTAAATATCTGAATAAATGAAATACAGTAAAAATTATATTAATTCCTGGAGACGTGCTATTGAGGCCGTGGGCAGTCTGCTAAGCTACGCTAGTTAGCTTTTAGCAAAACTACTGTATCTGTTGTATGTTTTTTCTCCATTACATTTACAATGTTCAGGTGTCAAGCATCAAAATGAGTTTTACTGTTAATCTGCTACAGATGTTTAGAATTTGGATCACAGTAGCTCCATGTGCTAACATGCTAACGGAATCCAACAACTGCTAACAGTCTTAACTTCAGGTTGCTATAGTTCTAGAGGATCACCGACAAACATACAAACGTGGCTTCTGGACCAGACAACAGGAAAAAGGAGCTGAATTAGCTTTAGCCGAGGTTAGCATGCAGCTGTATGGCATCGTTGTCACGGCCTCACAGGACACCAGCGAAGACGAGGCTGCAGCAGGCCGTGAGATTAAAACATGGATCAGCTCATCTCCGAACACAGAACGGTGCCCAGAAACAGACGACGGATTCACACCGATCAACTGTCCTCCTGCTGAACGTCTGCAGAAGAACCACCAGGTTTCATGTTCTGTGGCTCAGTGAGCGTCGGCAGCTGCAGAGGACAGACGGACGGAGGGACGGATGGAGGGACGGATGGAGGGATGGACGGATGGATGGATGGACGGATAGATGGATGGACGGACGGACAGATGGAGGGATGGACGGACAGACGGATGGAGGGATGGACGGACGGATGGAGGGATGGACGGATGGAGGGACGGACGGATGGAGGGACGGACGGACGGACGAAGGGATGAATGGAGGGACGGACGGATGGAGGGACGAATGGATGGATGGACGGATGGATGGAGGGATGGATGGAGGGACGGATGGATGGAGGGATGGACGGACGAAGGGATGGATGGATGGATGGATGGATGGATGGACGGACGGATGGACGGACGGATGGACGGATGGATGGATGGATGGAGGGACGGACGGAAGGAGGGACGGACGGACGGACGAAGGGATGGATGGATGGATGGATGGATGGATGGACGGACGAAGGGATGGATGGAGGGATGGACGGATGGAGGGATGGACGGACGAAGGGATGGATGGATGGATGGATGGACGGACGAAGGGATGGATGGAGGGATGGACGGACGGAGGGATGAATGGATGGATGGATGGACGGACGAAGGGATGGATGGATGATGGATGGACGGACGGATGGAGGGACGGATGGATGGATGGATGGACGAAGGGATGGATGGAGGGACGGACGGATGGAGGGATGGACGGACGAAGGGATGGATGGATGGATTGATGGATGGATGGACGGACGGATGGACGGATGGATGGATGGATGGACGAAGGGATGGATGGAGGGACGGACGGATGGAGGGATGGACGGATGGATGGATGGATGGACGGACGAAGGGATGGATGGAGGGACGGACGGATGGAGGGATGGACGGACGAAGGGATGGATGGATGGATGGATGGACGGACGAAGGGATGGATGGAGGGACGGACGGATGGAGGGATGGATGGATGGATGGATGGACGGACGGATGGACGGACGGATGGACGGATGGATGGATGGATGGAGGGACGGACGGAAGGAGGGACGGACGGACGGACGAAGGGATGGATGGATGGATGGATGGACGGACGGATGGACGGACGGATGGACGGATGGATGGATGGATGGAGGGACGGACGGATGGAGGGACGGACGGACGAAGGGATGGATGATGGATGGATGGATGGATGGACGGATGAAGGGATGGATGGAGGGACGGATGGACGGACGGATGGATGGACGGATGGATGGATGGACGGATGGACGGACAGAGGGAGGGACGGAGGGACGGACAGACAGACGGATGGATGGAGGGACGGACAGACAGACGGATGGATGGAGCTTAACTGTGCAGTAAAATGAGGATCACAACAGTCCGGGGGCTGAAATGAATCATCGTCATCCAGCAGCAGTGAGGAGGAGGAGGAAGGAGAGGCGACGAAGATGGAAAACAGAGTCCAGAGGAGAGGAGAAGAGACTCAACAGAGGAAGAGGATGAGGAGGAAGAGGAGGAAGAGGAGGATGAGGAGGACACCGTGGCCTTCATCGTCTTCGTATTATGGTCCGCGCCCCAGCGCTGTGTAGAACCCTGTTTACTCCTCAGATCACTATTATTTGACGGACTCTTAAATCGCCGTTCTGAGGCCTAAACATGCTGACAACACGCCACCAGACCTGCTGACAGGATGTATGCTTTGGGGGAATTACACATGGGAATGGTACAATGGCTCAACAGCGCCCCCTAGAAAATAAAAAAAAGGGTTTAGATTCAGTTAGTTTCACCTAAAGCTACGAAATTCACTTCACGTATGTATCATGACAAGACGCACAAAAAAGTCTCTAGAACCCATACCCACAATGCAACAGGAAATCCGCCATTTTGAATTTACTGTCAGATTTTTGGCGATTTTTACCAATTTTTTCTCATTTTCCAGAGCGAACTGATCCTAGGGGGTAACTCCTACAGATCTCAGATTTACCCAGCATATACTCCAGGTGGTGGCGAGCAAGAGTTATTAAAATGTTCCACTAAAGTATGAGAGCGTGGCCGTGGCGTTTTGGTGTTTCGCCATGACAGAAACAGGAAGTGATGTCTAACTAGCCTGTATGTGCTCCAATCAGCCTCAAACTTCACAGGTGTGATCAGAGTCCAGGCCTCTTAACAGCCACGTGACCATATAAGGATAGCTCAGTCACATCACCATATAAGGATAGCTCAGTCACAGGCCTGTTCTGATGCTGACATCACGCCACGAAACAGGAAGTACTGTCTAACTAGCCTGTACATGCTCAGATCAGCCTCAAACTCCACATGCATGATCAAAGTCCAGCCCTGATGACATCCAGTCTAAGCCGCTGACCAGCACAAAGCGAGGACCCGTCCAGCGCTGCTTTAATTCAGTATCTTTTCCTGTTAGTAGTGATTTTATCCATTTGCGGTCCCTGTTCGTCCTGAAGCCGCTTCATATCTGTGTTATTCTGTGTTTTTGTAGTTTGTTGCCTCTTTGGAGTCGTTTTTGTTCGTTTACAGCCGATTGCTTTTCTCTTTTTGCAGCTTTTCTGCGTTTCTGTGTCGTTTTGTGTCGTCTTGTGGCTTTTTTGCATCTTTGTTCTTTGGTTTGAGTCTCTCTGCAGTCGTGTTGTGTCTTTCCGCTGCCTGTTTACATCTCTGACATTGTTTTACATGTTACCTTTTGTGTTTATTTTGCATCTCTTTCTAAGCGTTTTTGTCTTTTTAGCGTCTTTATTTCAGTGCATTTTATTTCTGCGTGTTATGTTGTGGGTTTGAGGTGGTCATTTTTTGTGTTTGATCCTTTTAATTATGCTTTGTGTTTTATAGCTGTTCTATTGTTCTTCTTTTTGTCCCATTTGCCATCTTCTGGTTTTGCATGCTGTTATTTTTCGATGGAATGTTTTGTCTGAGTTCATCGTCTCTTTCCAGCAGCATCTTTGTCCAGTCTTGTTCCATGTCTTTGTGTTTTCTGTGCTTATTTTGCCTCTGTGTCCTCTTTTTGCAGTTGCTTTGTGTTTCCGTGTTATTTTTGTGTCTTATTGTTGTGATTTTGTGTTACGACAGGCAGAAATCAACAACTCTTCAGGTGAGAACATCAGGCAGCAAAGACAGCACCGTGACAAAAGGGACAAACAGCGCTGAGCTCTAAGTACATCTAACTGTTTAAATGAAGCTCGTTTTGCTGTCGGCCCTCACAGGTCCCTGAACGCCTCTTTGGGAGCTGCAGCAGCAGATGTTGGTGGAGATGAAGCTCCAGATAATAAACAGAGATAAGAAGCAGTGACACAGCAAACAGCAGAGGTCAAAAGGAATCAACATTCAGACTGAATGAAGCCGAAGCTGAAGGACAAGTTTAGAGTTTAGATGCAACTAACTTATACTAAGATCATGTATGACGATAAACACACATCTGTTTTCCACATGTAGTGGGTGTGTGAGAATGAAACTACAGCTATTCTATAGAAATCAACCAACCCAGAACCTCCGTCACTGATCAGAGTTCTACCTTCAGACTATGAAGGTCTCCTTGAAGTCCATAGAGGGGGGTCCACATGGATCAGAACCTCATCAGTCCAGCAGATAGACACATGACATGTAGGAGGAACAACACACTGGAGTTCTGCTAGAACCTGGACCCAGATCAGTTTACATAAAATCAATTTTTTGTTCAACATAGTTTTTTTCTAAAGCTCTGGCTGGAGGTCATTAGTAGCTACAGAAGTCGTTGTCATGGTGGCCCGCTGCTAGCTAAAACCCCTAAATGCTGAACCACGTCTTACATGACTCTTGAGAGTTTATTTTTCCACAGAGTGAATCATGTCTATAATCCTAACCCTGATCCTTAAAATGATCCTTCCATTGTCTCTAACTGTTCTGACCAACCTCCTGTCAACATGCTGATATGAGCCTTAAAGTTTACCAAGAATGCACTTGTTAAAGTTTCCTCTGGTGGATGATCAGAAACCAGAAACACATATTTAATGAATCCATGCAAAATTTCCATACGATGAATATTTTAATTTCTGAGCCTCATAACGTCATCAGCACAGGAGACGGACACATGAGATGATTATGACTGAACAACACCATCCTCACCATGAAGCATGGTGGTGGCAGCATCATGATGTGAAGCATGGTGGTGGCAGCATCATGACATGAAGCATGGTGGTGGCAGCATCATGATGTGAAGCACGGTGGTGGCAGCATCATGATGTGAAGCATGGTGGTGGCAGCATCATGATGTGAAGCACGGTGGTGGCAGCATCAGACAGTGAAGCAGTGGTGGTGGCATCATGATGTGAAGCATCATGATGTGAAGCATGGTGGTGGCAGCATCATGATGTGAAGCACGGTGGTGGCAGCATCATGACGTGAAGCATGGTGGTGGCAGCATCATGATGTGAAGCACAGTGGTGGCAGCATCATGACGTGAAGCACGGTGGTGGCAGCATCATGGTGTGGAGCACGGTGGTGGCAGCATCATGATGTGAAGCACGGTGGTGGCAGCATCATGGTGTGGAGCACGGTGGTGGCAGCATCATGACGTGACGGACGGTGGTGGCAGCATCATGGTGTGAGCACGGTGGTGCAGCATCATGACATGGCATGGTGGTGGCAGCATCATGATGTGAAGCACGGTGGTGGCAGCATCATGACGTGAAGCACGGTGGTGGCAGCATCATGATGTGGAGCACGGTGGTGGCAGCATCATGACGTGAAGCACGGTGGTGGCAGCATCATGACATGAAGCACGGTGGTGGCAGCATCATGATGTGAAGCACGGTGGTGGCAGCATCATGACGTGGAGCACGGTGGTGGCAGCATCATGACATGAAGCATGGTGGTGGCAGCATCATGATGTGAAGCACGGTGGTGGCAGCATCATGATGTGTGACGTGAAGCATGGTGGTGGCAGCATCATGACAGCGGTGGTGGCAGCATCATGGCATGAAGCATGGTGGTGGCAGCATCGTGAAGCATGGTGGTGGCAGCATCATCATGGTGGTGGCAGCATCATGACATGAAGCATGGTGGTGGCAGCATCATGACGTGAAGCATGGTGGTGGCAGCATCATGATGTGAAGCATGGTGGTGGCAGCATCATGATGTGGAGCACGGTGGTGGCAGCATCATGACTTGAAGCACGGTGGTGGCAGCATCATGATGTGAAGCACGGTGGTGGCAGCATCATGACGTGACGCACGGTGGTGGCAGCATCATGGTGTGGAGCACGGTGGTGGCAGCATCATGACGTGAAGCACGGTGGTGGCAGCATCATGACGTGACGCACGGTGGTGGCAGCATCATGGTGTGGAGCACGGTGGTGGCAGCATCATGACGTGAAGCATGGTGGTGGCAGCATCATGATGTGAAGCATGGTGGTGGCAGCATCATAATGTGAAGCACGGTGGTGGCGGCATCATGACGTGAAGCATGGTGGTGGCAGCATCATGACGTGAAGCACGGTGGTGGCAGCATCATGATGTGAAGCACGGTGGTGGCAGCATCATGGTGTGAAGCACGGTGGTGGCAGCATCATGACGTGAAGCATGGTGGTAGCAGCATCATGACGTGAAGCATGGTGGTGGCAGCATCATGACGTGAAGCACGGTGGTGGCAGCATCATGATGTGAAGCACGGTGGTGGCAGCATCATGGTGTGAAGCACGGCGGTGGCAGCATCATGTGGGGATGTTGTAAAGGTCGAGGGTAGAATAAAGCTACCAATGATGGTTTCTAGGACTCTATATAGACGTTAAACTCCTGTTCACACTAGGAGACATCCCATAATACTGATGCTCAAAGTAGCTATTTGAACTTATGAGGCTTAACATGAGTCTCCATTAGTTAAAAAATGATGCAAAAATAATCTAAAATGACTGAAATGTCTCAGAATGAGACGAGAGCCTCCAGGATGAATGAACAAATGTCAACAAGTGACGCCGTAAAGGAGCAGAACTAAGACGAAGTCCTGAGGCTCGTTAAGGATCGATGTGGATCCACCTCTAGGAGACCTTCAGAGTCTGAAGGCCGACCTCTGATCAGTGATGGAGGTTCTGGAGATGGAGACCAGGAGGCTCTGAGGAGGTCAGAGGAGGGTTTGTTCAGATTAGCTGGTGTATCTGGAACTCCTCTCTGTGTTTACTTCAGTGTCTGCAGCAGCAGGAGATGCGTTCAGGGCTGCGTGGACAAAGCGGCGCCGCTGCAGACAGTGAACAGATCAGATGTTTGTTCCTTCATGACCATAAACGGCAGAACTGGAAGCTGTCGGCTCGATTACATCACAACTTACAACCGAGTCGCCGACAAACTCTCCTCACCTTCCCGGAAACACCGGCAGTTTCCATGGCAACAGGACAGAGCAGAGGACGGTGCTGGAGGAGGAACGGTGTTGTTCTTCTTAACTATAGCAGAGAGAAGCTCCATGAAGCAGCTTCATCCAGGTTAAATCAGAGCCCCTGAATGTTCCACCAGAACCTGAACCGACCCGACCGGTGAACAACAGAACAGAACCGACCGATCAGAACAGCTTCACATGACAACCGGCTGTCAAATAAACCCTGAACAACAACGATAAACACGGTGACGGGAGATGATTAAAACGCTGCCAGCACATGTTGAACATTAAATACAGAGTCGCCTTTTAAACATGACTCATGTAAATTAATTAACAACGATTTATTAGTCATGATTTGACTTTAATGTTCTAATTAAATGACACAACATCTGTGGAATAAAGTTTGCTGCTGTTTTAAATAAAGTCAGACTGTAGAATAGGTTGTTCATTTTAATGTTGACATCATGTTTATTTATTTCTAGTAGCCTCTTTATGGTAGTTTACATCTGATTTTATGATTAACATCTAAATTCATATTATTTTCAGTGATTTTACCAGATAATATCTGTAATTTAACAAAACTGGGAAAATCTGTTAAATAACACATAAAAATATTAATTTTTTAATTACTGACTTTTTTATTATTTTAAACTCTATGAAAAGATATTATTATTATAGGAGGTCTGTTCGGTCACATCAGAACCAGCCTGATGAACTCTCTGCTCCATCTTTAGTCTCTCTGCCGTGACGCCATCCGGGCGTTGTCCATAGCAACTGTCGCCGTGCCCACCGGCTGCCACGGTGACCGTCGGGGCTGCTCCTGATTGGTCGACCGGCTGCAGTAACAGCACATGTGCAGCTGATTTAAATCATGTTACCGAAGAGCTTTCTCTGGTTCTGACCTGAAGCTTCACGTTTTGAGCCGTTTTGTGTGTCTTTGTTGTTATTTTGTGTCTCTTTGTTGTTGTTTTGTGTCTCTTTGTTGTTGTTTTGTGTCTCTTTGTGGTTGTTTTGTGTCTCTTTGTTGTTATTTTGTGTCTCTTTGTTGTTGTTTTGTGTCTCTTTGTTGTTTTGTGTCTCTTTGTGGTTGTTTTGAGTCTCTTTGTTGTTGTTTTGTGTCTCTTTGTGGTTGTTTTGTGTCTCTTTGTTGTTGTTTTGTGTCTCTTTGTGGTTGTTTTGTGTCTCTTTGTTGTTGTTTTGTGTCTCTTTGTGGTTGTTTTGTGTCTCTTTGTTGTTATTTTGTGTCTCTTTGTTGTTGTTTTGTGTCTCTTTGTTGTTGTTTTGTGTCTCTTTGTGGTTGTTTTGAGTCTCTTTGTTGTTGTTTTGTGTCTCTTTGTTGTTGTTTTGTGTCTCTTTGTGGTTGTTTTGAGTCTCTTTGTGGTTGTTTTGTGTCTCTTTGTTGTTATTTTGTGTCTCTTTGTTGTTGTTTTGTGTCTCTTTGTTGTTGTTTTGTGTCTCTTTGTGGTTGTTTTGTGTCTCTTTGTTGTTGTTTTGTGTCTCTTTGTTGTTGTTTTGTGTCTCTTTGTGTTGTTTTGTGTCTCTTTGTTGTTGTTTTGTGTCTCTTTGTGGTTGTTTTGTGTCTCTTTGTTGTTGTTTTGTGTCTCTTTGTGGTTGTTTTGTGTCTCTTTGTTGTTGTTTTGAGTCTCTTTGTGGTTGTTTTGTGTCTCTTTGTTGTTGTTTTGTGTCTCTTTGTGGTTGTTTTGTGTCTCTTTGTGGTTGTTTTGTGTCTCTTTGTTGTTGTTTTGTGTCTCCTTGTTGTTGTTTTGTGTCTCTTTGTGGTTTTGTGTCTCTTTGTGGTTGTTTTGTGTCTCTTTGTTGTTGTTTTGTGTCTCTTTGTGGTTGTTTTGTGTCTCTTTGTGGTTTTGTGTGTCTTTGTGGTTGTTTTGTGTCTCTTTGTGGTTGTTTTGCATCTCTTTGTTGTTGTTTTGTGTCTCTTTGTAGATGTTTTGTGTCTCTTTGTGGTCGTTTTGTGTCTCTTTGTGGTTGTTTTGTGTCTCTTTGTTGTTGTTTTGTGTCTCTTTGTGGTTGTTTTGCGTCTCTTTGTTGTTGTTTTGTGTCTCTTTGTTGTTGTTTTGTGTCTCCTTGTTGTTGTTTTGTGTCTCTTTGTGGTTGTTTTGTGTCTCTTTGTTGTTGTTTTGTGTCTTTTTGTAGATGTTTTGTGTGGTTTTGTGGTCTTTTGGCACCTTTGTTATCACTTAAAGGTGACTGTGTGTCTGTTATTGTCATTTTTTGTGTATTTGCACTCATTTTTGTCTCCTTTCACTCATTTCAAGTCTATCTTTGGTCAGTTTTAAATAAACAGTCTGGTCTTATGCTGCTCCTTTCTACCTCGGTGGTGCCCATTCTCAGCACAGCCACACAGAGCTGCCACGTGATGATGCGAGCTGCATGGGGATTGAACCGCCAACCTGGCGCTCAGTGGACGACCCACTGCACCACCTGGGCCCCGACCGTCAGCAGTCCGTCCTAACAGTCGGTCACGGCTCGTTCAGTAAACCTCACATTCACTGGAGCCGAACGACAGACAGACAAAAATCAAACCGCAATAAAAGAGGAAACACGTCTGCATCACTTCATCATCCTCCCAGGATACACAGACAGAGAGAGAGTGAGTGTGTGTGTGTGTGTGTGTGTGAGTGTGTGTGTTCAGGTCTATAGCAGCAGCAGTGATGCGGTTGTCACAGCAACAGAATCCGTCTCCAGCTTCTCTGCTTCGTTCTCCGTCATCTCACTGTGTCCTTGTATGTACGCAGGAGTGTGTGTGTGTGTGTGTGTGTGTGTGTGTGTGTGTCTGTCCTCACACGCCTCCTCTCAGCGTGCACGCTCATGCACGAGGCAGGGGAAGATGGAGAGTGAGGCGGATCGAGGCAGAGAAACAGAAATAAATTGTGAGGCTGACCTACATTCTGATCCTGCAGCAGCACAGATGTTCTGCTTCCTGAAACCTCCACTGTGAAATCAGCCACAACACCAAGGCCGAGTGGCCCCGAGTGTCCCCGAGTGGCCCCGAGTGGCCCCGAGTGTCCCCCGAGTGGCCCCGAGTGGCCCCGAGTGTCCCCCGAGTGTCCCCGAGTGGCCCCGAGTGTCCCCCGAGTGGCCCCGAGTGTCCCCGAGTGGCCCCGAGTGGCCCCCGAGTGGCCCCCGAGTGGCCCCCGAGTGGCCCCGAGTGGCCCGACAGCCAGTCCTGCTCTGTGTGGGAGGATCTGCACTCGTCTATCTCTGGGCTTAAAGGAGACTCTGCTGCTTTGGTCTGAGTTATTAGCTTCAGTAATAATCTGCAGGGCGACTCAGAGCCTGATGATGAAACTCACCTCCCCATGTCGCCTGAACACAACTGTTCTGTCTGACTGTCAGTGAACGCAGCGCCACATTCTGTCAGATCCTTATTCCAAACACAGACTGACAGTAAAGACAGAAACCAGTCGGACCAACGGTAAAGCAGCCGACAGAGAAACGAGTTCACATGTGGCTTTGTGTCGGCAGCTATGAATCATTCTAATCTATAAATATTAGGAATCCCAGCTGGTGGAGACGAGAAGCTGCTCTGAGCACCGAGCCTCTTCTGTTCATGCTAATTCTGTGATTTCTGGAGTTGTTTTGTGTCTCTGTGGTCATTTTATGTCTTTACAAAGCAATGTTTTGTCTTCTTCTAGTCCTTTTACATCTTTTTGTTGTTGTTTTGTGTCTCTTTGTTGTTGTTTTGTGTCTCTTTGTTGTTGTTTTGTGTCTCTTTGTTGTTGTTTTGTGTGTCTTTGTTGTTGTTTTGTGTGTCTTTGTTGTTGTTTTGTGTCTCTGTGGTTGTTTTGCGTCTCTTTGTGGTTGTTTTGTGTTTGTTTGTGGTTGTTTTGCGTCTGTTGTTGTTTTGTGTCTCTTTGTGGTTGTTTTGTGTCTCTTTGTTGTTGTTTTGTGTCTCTGTGGTTGTTTTGTGTCTATTTGTGGTTCTTTTGTGTCTCTTTGTTGTTGTTTTGTTTGTCTTTGTGGTTGTTTTGTGTCTCTTTGTTGTTGTTTTGTGTCTCTTTGTGGTTGTTTTGTGTCTCTTTGTGGTTCTTTTGTGTCTATTTGTTGTTGTTTTGTGTCTATTTGTTGTTGTTTTGTGTCTCTGTGGTTGTTTTGTGTCTATTTGTGGTTCTTTTGTGTCTCTTTGTTGTTGTTTTGTGTCTCTTTGTTGTTGTTTTGTGTCTATTTGTTGTTGTTTTGTGTCTCTTTGTGGTTGTTTTGTGTCTGTTTGTGGTTGTTTTGTGTCTCTTTGTTGTTGTTTTGTTTGTCTTTGTGGTTATTTTGTGTCTCTTTGTTGTTGTTTTGTGTCTCTTTGTGGTTGTTTTGTGTCTCTTTGTGGTTGTTTTGCGTCTATTTGTTGTTGTTTTGTGTCTATTTGTGGTTCTTTTGTGTTTCTTTGTAGTTGTTTTGTGTCTCTTTGTGGTTGTTTTGTGTCTCTTTGTTGTTGTTTTATGTCTCTTTGTTGTTGTTTTGTGTCTCTTTGTGGTTGTTTTGTGTTTGTTTGTGGTTGTTTTGTGTCTCTTTGTGGTTGTTTTGTGTCTCTTTGTGGTTGTTTTGTGTCTCTTTGTGGTTGTTTTGTGTTTGTGGTTGTTTTGTGTCTCTTTGTGGTTGTTTTGTGTCTCTTTGTGGTTGTTTTGTGTTTGTGGTTGTTTTGTGTCTCTTTGTGGTTGTTTTGTGTCTCTTTGTGGTTGTTTTGTGTCTCTTTGTGGTTGTTTTGTGTCTCTTTGTGGTTGTTTTGTGTTTGTTTGTGGTTGTTTTGCGTGTCTTTGAAGTGTTTTTCCGTCTCTACTGTTGTTTTGTGTTTCTCTGTGGTCCCTTTATGTTCCTCCATTGTTATTTTATAACATTATAACATATTTTATGTCTTATGTCATTTAATCCGTTTGTCGCTTTTTGGCTGTTTTGTGGTTGTTTCAAAGTCATTTTCTTACTGTATGTAGTTGCTGTAGCGTAGCATCGTAGCATAGAATAAACTATTCTCTTTCAAAAATTCTGTATAATTATCATTTTTTTTAGCATTAGACTGAGACGTTTTTTTTTGTGTTTGAATTGTGTGAACATATTTAGATTTTACAGACTTTTGCTGCTACTTTAATGGTTCTTTCCCTTTTTGAATGTCACAGTCGTCCATTGTTTTTACAGGATGTCTTTTTTTACAGTGCAGTCATGGCCGTTCTGGTTCCACAGAGGACCAGCGAACTGACCTAAAATCTGGTTCACCTCCACCGACGAACGGTTCGACCAGTCTAAGTGTTGATCAGATGAATCATTGATCCCTGAATCGATCGACCAGCTGATGTTGGTTCAAGCCTCCGTCTTCACTGCGTCTCTGCTGCTCTTTATGTCCGGCAGACGATGTAGTTAAGAATAAAAACGCTTTTCCACTTTTCAAGGCGCCGCCGGGAATCTGGAGGATTAAAGTGGTCGGAAACAGACGCTGTATTGATTAAGCACTGATGCTGTATTGATGAAGAGGAGGAGGGACGACTGTTGTTTGGCACAAAGACAGAATTACAGGGAAGCAAGTTTCCTTCCAGCACAGGACAAGAAACACTTTGAATGTTGACGGATGGAATAATCAAACACAAATCTACACTCTTATATCATCTGTACCTGCATTAAATCCATGTTCACCAGCATTTATCAGGTTATTTAACATCATTATTTCAGCTTTTTATCAACAACTTTTAGCTTTTAGCGAGCAACTTCAACATGTTATCACTTTTGTTTATCTTCAGCTGAGTATTTCAACCTTGTTACTTCCAGATTAATAGGTTCAGCTGAGCTTCCATTACTTTTAGCTTTAGCTAACTTGTTTATTTATTGCTTTTCACTATTAGCATAGATTAGCTCCTTTTGTTTTTACCTTTAACGCCGTTAGAACTCTTTCAAGTTTACCTTCAGTTTACTGTTCCATCCATTTATCATTAACTTCTTACTAACTTTTCTAGCTCTTTTATTGTTTACTAATCGTTTAACCATTAGCATTAGCTATTAGCTAACATGGCTCCTTTTAGTGATTTTTATCTTTTACCAATTACGTTTAGCTAACTTCTTCAATAGCCTATGACTAACCTCTAGCTAACTGTTTCAGCCTTGTAGCAAATTGTTTTGGCTAGCTAACTTAGTTTATGAATTGCTTTAAGCTAACTCAGCTATGTTTACAGTACTACAATTAGCTGTAGGAATTACAATTACAGCTATTTCATTGTTAATAAATTGCCCTTAGCAATTTCAATCTTGTGACAGAAACGTTTAATAACTGTGTACATCGAGTGTCTTTAGCTAACTAGCATGTTTCAAAGGTTAGCCACTTTTAACTTCTCGCTACTTCAACCATGTGTCCAGGACTTTTAGCTGACTGTTAGATGATCCTTATGACTTAGCATTGACTAGCTCTGTCAACCATCTACCTGTTTTTACAAATTGTTTATCTTCTATTTTTAGCTATTTGCTATAAAAAAGTAGCTACTCTTGCTGAAATTAGCTACCGTCATATTTGGCAAATTTATTCAATTGTTTATCAAATGACTTTAGCTAACGAGCCTTTTTCAACTTTTCACATTAACATTTCGATATTCCAATGGTTAAGCCACTGCTTCTAACCGTTTTAATTTATCCCTTACCTTTAGCTTTTCAACACTTTATCGTTAGCTAACTATTTACACCGTTTGTCCAAAACTCACTTTTCTCAGTAATTCTAAGGCTTAGCCACTAACAGAGGAGCTAATAGAGGAGCTAATGGAGGAACTAACTAAAGAGCTAACAGAGGAGCTAAAAGAGGAGCTAATGGAGGAGCTAACAGATGAGCTAATGGAGGAGTTTGCTAAGGAACAGAGGAGCTAACTAAAGAGCTAACAGAGGAGCTAAAAGAGGAGCTAATGGAGGAGCTAACAGATGAGCTAATGGAGGAGTTTGCTAAGGAACAGAGGAGCTAGCAGAAGAGCATACCGAGGAACAGAGGAGCTAACAGAGAAGCTAATGGAGGAGCTAACAGAGGAGAAAATGGAGGAGCTAACTAAAGAGCTAACTGAGGAGCTAAAGGAGAAGCTAACAGAGTAGTTAATAGAGGAGCTTACCAAGGAAGAGAGGAACTAACAGAGGAGCTAATGGAGGAGCTAACTAAAGAGCTAACAGAGGAGCTAAAGGAGGAGCTAACAGAGGAGCTTACCAAGGAACCGAAGAGCTAACAGTGGAAGTAATGGAGGAGCTAACAGAGGAGCTAAAGGAGGAGTAACAGAGGAGCTAACAAAAGAGTTAACAGAGGAGCTAATGGAAGAGCTAATGGAGGAGCTAACAAAAGAGTTAACAGAGGAGTTAACGGAGGAGCTAACTAAAGAGCTAACAGAGGAGCTAAAGGAGGAGCTAACAGAGTAGTTAATAGAGAAGTTAACCGAGGAACTGAGGAACTAACAGTGAAACTAATGGAGGAGCTAACACAGGAGCTAACAGAGGAAAAGAGGAGCTAATGGAGAAACTAATGGAGGGGCGAACAGAAAAACAGAGAAGCTAACAGAGGAGCTAACAGACAAGCTAACAGAAGAGCTAACAGAGGAACAAAAGAGCTAACAGAGGAAAAGATGAGCTTTAAACTGAAACATTTATCCCTTACCTTTAGCTTTTCAACCCTTTCAGTTACCTTTAGCTAACCATTTACAGCGTTTATCCAAAACTCACTTTTCTCAGTAATTCTGAGGTTTATCCAGTAACTGTAATGAACTTTTTACCTACTTATGATCACTTTTACTCTAAATATGTCCACTGCTTGGCCTTTACCTTTAGCTAACGATGTAATAATAATAATATTAATCTTTGTGTGCTGCTCAGATTCTTTGCTGAAGGCCTGATGTGAGCTGAATAAGTGTTTGCAAAGGACCAGATCTGCGTCACACCAGTTTACAGGTCGTTTATATGGATGTGCATCATCATCCTGTAAAGTCACACCACGTTTTCCTCCTGAGAACAGCTGATCGGTTCAGGATACGCAGCAGCTCCTGAGGGTTAAAAGGTGTTTACTTGGTTTAGTTCTGCACATCATCCGCTGCTCCGTCCTTCGGTTACGTCAGATTTAAGCTTTCTGTCCGTTTCTTTAGTGATTCCTCCTCGTTGTGTCACATCTGTCTGCTTTGACATATTAATTACAGGCTGCGGCCTCCGTGGCAGATCTCCAGGTTAAACCCTTTCAGCCCGTCCAGCTTCAGGCTCCTCGCTGACGGCAGATGTGGAAAACTGGCACTAATCAAAGCAATTAAGACTCTCTGAGCCTCCTGCATACGACGGCAAAGGAAAGCAAATGTTAGGAAACACGGCTCCTGTTAAAAAACCTCTGGAAGTTAGATTTTAATGCCCACTAAACCCAGACAGACTCGTATTTAAACCAAGCTGACAAACTGCAGCTGTATTTCTGACAGGAACCACCTTTAAATGCCAAACAAACGTCTCTGTTGATCAGATATCAAACTGTCTGCGGTGGTTTTCTGCTGATGTGACATGAAGACAACTCAACATGTATGAACGCTGCTTTCAAATCCTTCCCAACATAATAAAACTGTAAAAACACCACAGGAGCTTCCAACATCCCACTACTGCAGCCGTCTCACTAAATAAATACCACGAGCCTTTACAGCGTCTATTAGATGTAATACGACCATAACACCACATGTTCTGCTGCAGCTGGTTGCGTTTTGTGTTTCCAGCTGTTCTACAATCTTCTGCAAAGACAAACTTTGCTTTTTAGATAAATTGAAATCTTGATTTTGCATAAACAAATTATTTTTAAAGGCTGCACATGAGTTTCTAATCATTACTGCCAAAAAAATGAACCTAAAACCCAACAACAGGACTCACACATCGTCCATAATGAAGCAAAACCTGTCCAGGATGACTAAAAAATGACTGAAACAAAATGATTTTGACTTGAAGTAGCTACAGAATAGAGCTAACGGAGGAGCTAACGGAGGAGCTAACGGAGGAGCTAATGTAGGAGCTAACAGAGGAGCTAACGGAGAAGCTAATGGAGGAGCTAACAGAGGAGCTAACAGAGGAGCTAAAAAAAGAGTTGACAGAGGAGCTAACGGAGGAGCTAGTGGAGGAGCTCACAGAGGAGCTAACAGAGGAACAGAGTAGCTAATAAGCTAACAGTGAAGCTTACAGAGTAACAGAGGAGCTAACAAAAGAGTTAACAGAGGAGCTAATGGAGGAGCTAACCGAGGAGCTAACAAAAGAGTTAACAGAAGAGTTAACAGAGGAGCTAGTGGAGGAGCTAACAGAGGAGCTAACAGAGGAACAGAGTAGCTAATAAGCTAACAGTGAAGCTTACAGAGTAGCAGAGGAGCTAACAAAAGAGTTAACAGAGGAGCTAATGGAGGAGCTAACAAAAGAGTTGACAGAGGAGCTAACAAAAGAGTTAACAGACGAGCTAACGGAGGAGCTAACAGAGGAGCTAACAAAAGAGTTGACAGAGGAGCTAACGGAGGAGCTAGTGGAGGAGCTATCCGAGGAGCTAACAAAAGAGTTAACAGAAGAGTTAACAGAGGAGCTAGTGGAGGAGCTAACAGAGGAGCGAACAAAGGAACAGATTAGCTAATAAGCTCACAGTGAAGCTTACAGAGGAACAGAGGAGCTAACAAAAGAGTTAACAGAGGAGCTAACAAAGGAACAAAGGAGCTAATGAAGGAGCTAACAGTGAAGCTTACAGAGGAACATAGGAGCTAACAGAGGAACAGAGGAGCTAACAAAAGAGTTAACAGAGGAGCTAATGGAGGAGCTAACAGAGGACCTAACAGAGGAACAGAGGAGCTAATGAAGGAGCTAACAGTGAAGCTTACAGACGAACAGAGGAGCTAACAGAGGAGCTAATGGAGGAGCTAACAGAGGAGCTAACAAAGGAACAAAGGAGCTAATGAAGGAGCTAACAGTGAAGCTTACAGAGGAACTAACAGAGGAACAGAGGAGCTAATGAAGGAGCTAACAGTAAAGCTTACAGACGAACAGAGGAGCTAACAGAGGAACAAATGACTCAAAACATGCCCAGAATGACTCAGCAATTATCCAGAAGCACTTTAATTTGTCCAAAATGACATAATTTTCTTATAAAATGATTCCAAATGTCCACAGTGACTCAGAATTGAAGAACCACAATGACTCCAGACCTTTCCAGAATGACCTGCAGACTTTTTAGAAGCATAAAAATCAGCTAAATAACACACGTGTACATCACCAGGGAGCTTCTGTTGACTTTTAAAGACATTCTCCCCAGTGACGGTGATTCTTTCCCCACAGCAGTCCTCCCTTATTCAGTTCACAAACACCCGCAGCTCCCTGGAGCTAACGGAGGAGCTAACAGAGGAGCTAACAGAGCAACAGAGGAGCTAAAGGAGGAGCTAACAGAGGAGCTAACAGAGCAACAGAGGAGCTAAAGGAGGAGCTAACAGAGGAACAGAGGAGCTAACAGAGGAGCTAACAGAGGAGCTCACAGAGAGAAACCACCTGTGGCCTGCTGATTATAACACACTTAGACATGAGGACTGATTTCAGCTCAGCATCTCCAGAGAAAACAGCGAGAATGAAGCCGGTGTTCAGTATATAGACAAACAGCTTCATTCTCTCTGAGGGAAACCTGGTTCTATGAGCCTCCAGTGTTAATGAGGGGCGTCATAGGAACCGAGAAGATGACGAATCCTATTTTTGGAAAAGACAACAACAACATGTGGAGAGGAAAGTGCAGCAACAGGTCTGCAGCAAGCAATGTCAATTAATTAAATATATTAAATGTAAAATAAGTCTGCATATGTATGAAAAGTGAAATGGATCATCTGAGGTCAGTGATTGTAGTATAAAGACTCCTGGTTCTGGAAGGTCCAGTCCCTGGAGGATCAGGACTCCTGGATAGAACTACACCATGAAGACTAAAGAACCTCCAAGAACCTCTGAGAGAAGGTTGTTGAACAGCATCAGTCAGGAAATGAAACCAGAACATTTAAGGTCCTGAAGATCTCTAGGAGTCCAGTTAGACCATCATTAAGACCTGGAAGGACCTGGACCATGAGGACATCTGACTAGAGCAGGACGTCCTCAAAGACTGAGAGACTGAGCAGGAAGGAGACTAGTGAGGGAGGACACCAAGACTCCTATGACTCCTCTGAAGGAGTTAGAAGAAGGAGACTAGTGAGGGAGGACACCAAGACTCCTATGACTCCTCTGAAGGAGTTAGAAGAAGGAGACTAGTGAGGGAGGCCACCAAGACTCCTATGACTCCTCTGAAGGAGTTAGAAGAAGGAGACTAGTGAGGGAGGACACCAAGACTCCTATGACTCCTCTGAAGGAGATAGAAGGAGACTAGCGAGGGAGGACACCAAGACTCCTATGACTCCTCTGAAGGAGTTACTAGAAGGAGACTAGTGAGGGAGGCCACCAAGACTCCTATGACTCCTCTGAAGGAGTTAGAAGAAGGAGACTAGTGAGGGAGGACACCAAGACTCCTATGACTCCTCTGAAGGAGATAGAAGAAGGAGACTAGTGAGGGAGGACACCAAGACTCCTATGACTCCTCTGAAGGAGTTAGAAGAAGGAGACTAGTGAGGGAGGACACCAAGACTCCTATGACTCCTCTGAAGGAGATAGAAGGAAGGAGACTAGTGAGGGAGGCCACCAAGACTCCTATGACTCCTCTGAAGGAGTTAGAAGAAGGAGACTAGTGAGGGAGGACACCAAGACTCCTATGACTCCTCTGAAGGAGTTAGAAGAAGGAGACTAGTGAGGGAGGACACCAAGACTCCTATGACTCCTCTGAAGGAGTTAGAAGGAGACTAGTGAGGGAGGACACCAAGACTCCTATGACTCCTCTGAAGGAGTTAGAAGAAGGAGACTAGTGAGGGAGGACACCAAGACTCCTATGACTCCTCTGAAGGAGTTAGAAGAAGGAGACTAGTGAGGGAGGCCACCAAGACTCCTATGACTCCTCTGAAGGAGTTAGAAGAAGGAGACTAGTGAGGGAGGACACCAAGACTCCTATGACTCCTCTGAAGGAGTTAGAAGAAGGAGACTAGTGAGGGAGGACACCAAGACTCCTATGACTCCTCTGAAGGAGATAGAAGAAGGAGACTAGTGAGGGAGGACACCAAGACTCCTATGACTCCTCTGAAGGAGTTAGAAGAAGGAGACTAGTGAGGGAGGACACCAAGACTCCTATGACTCCTCTGAAGGAGTTAGAAGAAGGAGACTAGTGAGGGAGGACACCAAGACTCCTATGACTCCTCTGAAGGAGTTAGAAGAAGGAGACTAGTGAGGGAGGACATACCTGCCAATGGGAGAAACCTCGGCAAATGGAGGGGATGAGGATCAAACTACCAACTTTCTGATTATTGGACAAACCACCTCTCTATTATAATTTAAGGTGAATAAGGAACCAGATGCTAACACATGCTAAGAGGTTTAATGGAGTTTGTTTAATACCTTAGCTCCGTGAGGCTAAATGCTAACACCAGCATGGTAATAGGCTACTGTTCAGGTCCACAGTCTGAGTTCAGTGTCAGCGTCCAAACTCTCTGCAGCTGAGGCTAATGATGCTAATGAGGCTAATTATGCTAATGTTTATGTTCCTTCTGCGTCTCTTTGTCTTCGGTTGTTTCTCTGTTGTTGTTGTGTTCCTTCAGTCTTTCTGCAGTTCTGCTGTTTTGCTGCTGTTGATGGTCTTTGTGGTTGTTCTTTGTGTCTTTGTGGCCATTTTGCATCTCGCAGTCCTTTTGGGTGATTTTATCTGTTTTCATTTGGTTCAGTCTCTCTCTAGTCTCGGGTTTTGTTTTCTGTGCTGCTGTTTTATCTGCTAGAAATTCTCAAAACTCACACAGTTTGACAGAATTTAGCTTTGGGTCCTAAATACCAATTGGGTCAACTCTGAACGGAGTCTGAGGCGGTGCACAAACACTGATAACAGAACCAACAGGACTGGCTGAGGGGCTTTTCCTTCCCTGAATGATCAGACTGAACATATTTGTGTTCTGACTGTAACTAGGCGGCATCCCAGCTGCTCCAGTCCCAGATGACTCAGTGTGAAAGTGAGAAATCTCCCAGTAAAGTGGGTCTGAACTGGACACGTAACCGAAGCAACCTGATGAATAAACACAGGATCAGAACCTGAGACTGACTCAGACATCAGCAGAACCAAACACATAATCCTGCTGCTTCCTGTCTGCCTCATACTGATCAATACCTGAGGAGTCTTATGGATCTATACGTACCGACAACACCAAAATACAGCAGCTGTACTGGGGCTTATTTCAGATGGAACCTCACTGTGACTTCTTCACTTTCTACATTTACCATCTAAACAGACTGAAGCCACAAACGTGCAACAAGCAGACAGTTGGAGGTTCTTAGCCGATGCAGATTTTCACATTTTGTCTTGTTTATTGTATTTAATGAACAACTTTGATGCTCCAGCTGTTTAGTAGTTTGATATCACTCACATAATCTCATGATAACTGACAACAAAGAGCAGAGTTTCATTATTTGTTTATTTGGGTCCCAAAACTAAGTTCTGGGAAATATTTTTGACTGAATTTGGAGAAATTGATGTTTTCAGACTTGGAGTTTTTCTAATTTTCACCCTTAAAACAACATGTGAAGACGTTTTAATGGTTCAGCATCTCCAGGAATCAAACTAACAGCCGTGAAATGTGGTGAGAACAGACAGAATAGAGTCATCAGACCAGAACCACTGAATGGATCCAGCAGAGGACACAGTTTAACTACTGGACCTTCAGAATGTCCAACCAGGCTGGTCTAGTGTCTCCATGAAGGTCCTCTAGCCCCATATCTATGGATGGATCCATGGTTCTACTAAAACATTCCACCAACTGTTGAGGCTCTAACATCAGTAGAACCTGATGGAGGAAAGTTGGACCAGACAAGGATCCAGTTTTTAGATGTTTAGACTAAATGATGATGTGTTCATTTCCAGCATTTGTGTGAATCATTCAGTAAAACCAGCCTCAGATGTTAAATTAAGCATGAAGACATGAAGCAGCTTGTAGCTCTGCTCATTGAACACAACATCTAGACCCCTATGAACACCAACATCTAGACCCCTATGAACACCAACATCTAGACCCCTATGAACACCAACATCTAGACCCCTATGAACACCAACATCTGGACCCCTATGAACACCAACATCTAGACCCCTATGAACACCAACATCTAGACCCCTATGAACACCAACATCTGGACCCCGATGAACACCAACATCTGGACCCCTATGAACACCAACATCGAGACCCCTATGAACACCAACATCTAGACCCCTATGGACACCAACATCTAGACCCCTATGAACACCAACATCTAGACCCCTATGAACACCAACATCTGGACCCCTATGAACACCAACATCTAGACCCCTATAAACACCAACATCTAGACCCTATGGACACCAACATCTAGACCCCTATAAACACCAACATCTAGACCCTATGAACACCAACATCTAGACCCCTATGAACACCAACATCTAGACCCTATGAACACCAACATCTAGACCCTATGAACACCAACATCTAGACCCCTATGAACACCAACATCTAGACCCTATGAACACCAACATCTAGACCCCTATGAACACCAACATCTAAACCCCTATGAACACCAACATCTAGACCCCTATGAACACCAACATCTAGACCCTATGAACACCAACATCTAGACCCTATGAACACCAACATCTAGACCCCTATGAACACCAACATCTAGACCCCTATGAACATCAACATCTAGACCCCTATGGACATCAACATCTAGACCCCTATGAACACCAACATCTAGACCACTATGAACACCAACATCTAGACCCCTATGAAGATCAACATCTAGACCCCTATGAACATCTAGACCCTATGAACACCAACATCTAGACCCCTATGAACACCAACATCTAGACCCCTATGAACACCAACATCTAGACCCCTATGAAAACCAACATTTAGACCCCTATGGACACCAACATCTAGACCCCTATGGACACCAACATCTAGACCCCTATGGACACCAACATCTAGACCCCTATGAACACCAACATCTAGACCCATATGAACACCAGTTTCTGAGTCCACGTCCACACTTAGTCTATTAACCATATTATTATATTATATTTAAAGCTATTTTACATCTTGTTGTCAATATCTTTCATTTCCACGTGGATATTTTGCATCTCTTCATACCAGTCTTGCGTCTCCGTTGCTATTCTACATCTTTATGTTGCTGCTTTGCATTTCTTTGCCACTATTCTGTCCTTTTATTGCGTTTTTTTTTTTGTCGTCTTGGAGCTGTTTTGCTCCGCTTCATGGTCGTTTGCATGTCTTCACTGATATCTGGCATCTCTTTGTAGCTATTTCACATCCCCTCACAGCTGTTCTGCATGCCGTTGTAGCAATTTTGCATCCTTCTGTTGCCATTTTGCATCTCTTTAGGTTGCATTACGTCTCAGTGTAGGTGTTTTCCATCCCTTCTGAGCTATTTGACACGTCTTTACAGCTATTTTGCATCTCTTTGTAGCTACTTTGCGTCCCCTCTTATGTATTTTGCTTCCCGTTGTAGCTATTTTACATCTTTTTGTCGATATCTTTCATTTCCACGTGGATATTTTGCATCTCTTCATACCAATCTTGCATCTCCGTTGCTATTCTGCATCTTTATGTTGCTGCTTTGCATTTCTGTGCATCTATTCTGTCCTTTTATTGTGTTTTTTTGTCGTCTTGGAGCTGTTTTGCATCTCTTTGTGGTAATTCTTTTACAGGCCCTATGAACCTGGAGGCCCCTGCTCTGTCGCCCTGCATTCGTCCTCCCCTGACCTGGACTGAATGACGGCAAACAGGCACTGAGTTCTGATCTTTGGGGTGTTTTCATGCTGCTGATGCTGCTGTAGTCCCACTGAGGATCAAACCAGGTCATTTACTCATGAAAACGTTGCTGCCTCCAGTGTGACATCTGCTCCTTCCCCCAGGTTTCCAGTTCCCCCTCACCTCCTCTGATTCTTCCTGATCTGAAAGCAGAGTTTTGAAGCTGCGGAGGTGAAAACAGCCGAGACGCCGTCGGGACTCGACTCACCTCCGAGCCTCAGTAATGAGAGTCTGGGGACGGATGCTGCTGCTCTGTGTTCACAGGGCTCCTCGACGACTTGGACAGTCGAGCTGAGCTGCACGAGGCCGAATCACCAAACCACCGGGTCGTGTGTCGGAGGTGAAATTACTTCATTAGATGCACATTTGTGGGAACTTTGCTGATACACGGGGAAAATTAGCTTTTCTACGTGTTCCAGGTGTAGTTTTTTCAACTGTTTATAGTCATCTGACACGTTTCCTTGTTGTGTTGAACGACAGATCATATCCAGTAAATCACACAGATCCATCATTTACATGTTGAAAACCACTTCTGGACCAAAGGGAACCTGTCATGTTAACTAATAGAGTATTTTTCTACTTCTAATACAAATTATTACATTCTTAAGTGATAAACAGCACGTTTCCATCATATGTGTTTAGTTCTTTTTTCATTAAATTACAATACAATGTGCAGCAGCTGATACAGCAGACTAACTGTTTTATTTATGTACCTTTGTTAACATACTTTTTCTAGCAGCAAAGATTTAAGGCGTATTTTAGATGCTCCATCTTGTTGTCTTGATTTTAATTTTCAGTATTTATTTTAGATCAGTCATGAACAAACATTTACATCCAGTATAGAGTCCATGTTCATCAGTCAGTCTGAGTCTCTAATGAGTCCTAGAACTCTGAGTCTATGATGAACCATTGAAACATGAGACAATCCTGTGTTTGGTTCTTTATAGATTCATTAAAGGTCTTCTGGAGGTAAAACTAAACCTGCTGGGTCATAGATAAACAAACATTAATGTTCATGTCTGGTTAAACTGGTTAAACTGGTCCGTCTCCTCCTCAGTCCAGTTCTCCTGGCTTCTCTTTGACCCCTCTGGTCAGAACCGGTTCAGTCCATCTAAATGTGTCGTCTCCATGACTCAGACTGGTTTCTTCAGGTTCTTGATGGTCTCAGTCAGGACTTTCTTTGGGGGGACCAGTCTAGAACCTTCATTCCAGCCTGATGGAACCATTTCTTAACCACTTTGATGTGTTTGGGCTCATTGTCTGGTTGGAACATCCAGCTGTGTCCCAGATCAACCTTCTGCTGATGGTTTTAGGTTCTGATCCTCCTCCTTCATGGTTCCATTGACTTTGTGTGAAGCTCCAGTTCCACAGAGCATGATGCTGCCACCTCCATGCTGATGGTAGGTCTGGTGTTGTTGGGGTTGAAGGCCTCACCTTCTCTCCTCAGTCTTTGTTCCATCTGACCTCAGAACTTTCCTCCAGAAGGCCTTTTCTTTGTCCATGTGATCAGTGGAGCTTTAAGGTTCTGCTTCTAGAGGAAGAACTTCCTTCTTCATGGAGCCTCTCAGCTCATGTTGATGTCCAACCCTGTGGACACTGACAGCTGTGTTCCAGCAGCTTCTGGTTCATCCAGACCTGCTTTCTGCTGGTTCCTGGTTGACTCTGGACCATCCTGACCAGGTGTCAAGAAACTACTGGACCAAATGTGAAAAAAATATGGACCAAGCTGGACTAAATGTGGATCAAACTGGACTAAATGTGGACCAAATTGACTAAATATAGACCAAACTGGACTAAAGATAGACCAAACTGGACTAAATGTGGACCAAACTGGACTAAAGATAGACCAAACTGGACTAAATGTGGACCAAACTGGACTAAAGATAGACCAAACTGGACTAAATGTGGACCAAATTGACTAAATATAGACCAAACTGGACTAAAGATAGACCAAACTGGACTAAACCAAATTGACTAAATATAGACCAAACTGGACTAAAGATAGACCAAACTGGACTAAATATGGACCAAACTGGACTAAAGATAGACCAAACTGGACTAAATGTGGACCAAACTGGACTAAACCAAATTGACTAAATATAGACCAAACTGGACTAAAGATAGACCAAACTGGACTAAAGATAGACCAAACTGGACTAAATGTGGACCAAACTGGACTAAATGTGGACCAAATTGGACTAAATGTGGACCAAATTGGACTAAACCCAACTGGACTAAATGTGGACCAAACTGGACTAAATGTGGACCAAATTGGACTAAATGTGGACCAAATTGGACTAAACCCAACTGGACTAAATGTGGACCAAACTGGACTAAATGTGGACCAAATTGGACTAAACCCAACTGGACTAAATGTGGACCAAACTGAACTAAACATGGACCAAATTGGACTAAACCAACCAGACCTGCTTTCTGCTGGTTCCTGGTTGACTCTGGACCATCCTGACCAGGTGTCTCTCAGCAGCAGGTGGTAGTTTGTGTTTCCTTCCTGATGGTGGCAGCAACACACCTGGACCATGAACTTTATACTACAAACAGGTGATTCTAGGACCTGAAGCTGCTTTGAAACGGCTCCAAGGGACTTTCTGACTGGTTCTAGTCCATGATTTGCTTCTTCAGGTCTTTGCTGAGCTCCTCAGACTTTCCCACTGTAGTGTCTGAGTCTAATGAGTGGATCAGTGGTTCTAGTTAAACTGGATCAGAGGAGTCAGCAGCTGTAGTCGATCAGAATCACTCAGGAGAAGTTAAGAGGCCATGAAACTAAGAAAATCAAAATAACAACTTTCCAGATCACTAAACTGATAATTCAAGCTTCTGTTTGTTTATTTATGACCCAGCAGGTTTAGTCTTTTCTCCAGAAGACCTTTAATGAATCTATGAAAGAACCAAACACAGGATTGTCTCATGTTTCAATGGTTCATCATAGACTCAGAGTTCTAGGACTCATTAGAGACTCAGACTGACTGATGAACATGGACTCTATACTGGATGTAAACTGTTGTTGAGACTCTACCTGTGGGCCTCAGTGTAAACCTCCATGTACCTGTGCAGGTGTGTTCAGGTGAGCGGTAAGCCGATGCTAAGCAGCCTCTCCTGCCTCCTTCCTCTAATCGCTGAGCTCATGGACTCAGCTGCCAGATTTGGCATCAGGCTTATTAGTGTCATTTCACACAACAAGGACTGACCTGTGCAGATGGTGCAGCTCTACTGACCGACAACACCTTCCAGGGGGAGTCGGACTGAATCACTGCTCAGTATCTTTACCTTCAGGCACCTAACAGACACTAACAGACCTGAGCCTCATGTCCTGATTTAATGTGTAGATCATCAGCACAGAGTGAGGAACATGGAGATGTGATTCTTTCCATATCCAGACGGGACAAAGAACACCAAACACACCAAGACCTGACAGATTCGTGTCCGTTGACCTGCTGTCCTGCTCCAACTGAGAGTTTCACCCCCTCAGCCAACAGGAAGTGACACAGATATGAACATTTACATGAGATCTGATCAGTTCTGAAGCTACTCACTGAGCTCACTCTCCCTTCCAAACCCTCAGTACCAACATGGCTGATGACACGTGTCTAAATCCAACACACGGATATAACATGACCTGCAGCAGCTGCTAACGTGGGTGTTCACCTGATCACTGATCAATAGCTGATCAATAGCTTCAGCTTCAGACATCTGATCAGAAACATCCCAAGAATGAACTGATTCACGTCCAGCGGCCTGAAGACGAGAAGCAGCACGTAAACCCATCAGCAGAGACCAGGTGTGTGTGTGTGTGTGTGTGTGTGTGTGTGTGTGTGTGTGTCCATGTGTGTGTGTCCATGTGTGTGTGTGTGTGTGTCCATGTGTGTGTGTGTGTGTGTGTGTGTGTCTGTGTGTGTGTGTGTGTGTCCATGTGTGTGTGTGTGTGTGTCTGTGTGTGTGTGTGTGTGTCTGTGTGTGTGTGTGTGTGTCCATGTGTGTGTGTGTGTGTGTGTGTGTGTGTCCATGTGTGTGTGTGTGTGTGTCCATGTGTGTGTGTGTGTCTATGTGTGTGTGTGTCCACAGTGTGTGTGTGTGTGTCTATGTGTGTGTGTGTGTCCATGTGTGTGTGTGTGTGTCTATGTGTGTGTGTGTGTCCATGTGTGTGTGTGTGTGTGTGTGTGTGTCCATGTCTGTGTGTGTGTCTATGTGTGTGTGTGTCCATGTGTGTGTGTCCATGTGTGTGTGTGTGTGTCCATGTGTGTGTGTATGTGTCCATGTGTGTGTGTGTGTGTCCATGTGTGTGTGTCCATGTGTGTGTGTGTGTGTGTCCATGTGTGTGTGTCCATGTGTGTGTGTGTGTGTGTGTGTGTCCATGTGTGTGTGTCCATGTGTGTGTGTGTGTCCATGTGTGTGTGTGTGTCCATGTGTGTGTCCATGTGTGTGTGTGTGTGTGTGTGTCCATGTGTGTGTGTCCATGTGTGTGTGTGTGTGTGTCCATGTATGTGTCCATGTGTGTGTGTGTGTGTCCATGTGTGTGTGTGTGTGTGTGTGTGTGTGTGTCCATTTGTGTGTGTGTGTGTGTGTGTGTGTGTGTGTCCATGTGTGTGTGTGTGTGTGTGTCCATGTGTATGTGTGTGTGTGTGTCCATGTGTGTGTGTGTGTGTGTGTCCATGTGTGCGTCTCACCGCTGTGCGCGCTGAACCAGCGGGGCGCTATGTGGAGGGGCAGAGTGTCAGCCAGCGACCCCCGGGACCCCAGATACAGAACCCCGTCCGTGTGGTGGCCTCCGCCCCCCGGGTCCTGGTAGCCGGGACCGTGGGGGGCCGCGGTGGTGCCCCCGGACCCCCCTCCGGCTCGCTCCGAGTCCGTCCCCCGGGGGGTGTAGAAGCCGAAGGGCACGGCAGGGCTGTGCTCGATGCCCATCCCGGCCACGGAGCTCACCGAGCGGCTCCGCAGGCCCATGGTGCCGCTGGGTCGGTAGTGGCCGAAGTGGGCCGAGGGAGGCACCGCGCTGTCATCCGTAGAGACGCCGGGAAAAGCTCCCCGGGGCCGCCCCGCCGTGCTCTGCTTTCCCCCCATCCAAGGCGGGTTCGGTGGGGGTTCTGGTGATCCGGAGGGGTTCGGCTCGGAGCGGCTGTCGCCCCCTCCCTGCCTGTCTGTCTGTCTGTCCGTGTGTCGGAGGCTCGTCAGCTCTCTGCAGACGCAACAGCCCGGTTCCCCGCCGAGCGGAGCATGAGCAGCCCGCCGTCCGATGAGCTGAGCCGCGGGCTGCAGCGGCCGAACGAGCCCGGATCCGGCTGGAGGACCAGATGTTACCCGGCGGTCTGATCCCGGCGGCCCGGACTCAGCAGCGCCGCAGTGCTCCTCCGCCGCTCCGCCTCATCTGATCGCAGACATCGTGACAACTGTTGCTGTCTGTCCGCGAACAGACGCTCCGCTCCGGACAAAGCAAACTACGACGTCCGGCCGCCTGCCGCTCCGGGTCTCCGGTGCTCCGGTGCTCCGCTGCTGGTCTCCCCGGAGGTCGCGCTGGGTGAAGCCGCTCCCTGCGCTCTGCTCGGCGCTCCGCTCCGCCGCTGCCGCCGCCGCTGCTCCAGACAATGGAGGCGCTCAGTGCGCAGACTCGGAGCAGAGCAGACACAGCTTTAATTCCTCTACATGGGATTGGCCTGAATCCTCTGCAGCAGCTCAGGAGCTCCAGGAGACGCCAGGTAGCACAAGGAAACCAGGTAACACAAGTAAACCAGGTAACACAGGTGAACCAGGTAACACAAGTAAACCAGGTAACACAAGTAAACCAGGTAACACAGATGAACCAGGTAACACAGGTGAACCAGGTAACACAGTCTGCTTTGGATTCATTTGTGAAAAAATAAACAATATAAACATGAACCATAATCAGTTTTTTCAGAATAATGGAACAAAACTTTAGCCTGAAGTGACATAAATGTTCAAAACTACATGTTGATTGAACACAAACACAGTGAGATTCATCAATGTGTTCAGTTAGCAGCAGGTTAATAATCAATTATCCAGGTCAAGGCCTTGTTTAACAATTAGTTATTGGAATATTTGGGAATTATTGATAACGCAGCTGCAGTTATTGATCATTTCTATGATCAATGAACTGATTGGTCCCTGCAACTTTAGAAAACTGTTAAAATAAAAACTATTAAAACCTCAGAGCTCAAGCTGGCATCGTCAGATGTCTCCAAAATATTTGATTTATTTCTGGAAAAGAGCAAATTTTCATCAGATGTTTGTATGAATAACGAACAGATAAACTCCCAATCTACTGGTTTGTAGCACTGACAAAAATACCAGCGGTATAAAAGTGAATATATTCATCATAAATGCTTTGGCGGATCATGAAACATGTTAAATTTTGTCTCACTAGCAGTAAAAACTCTTAGATATGCATTAAATCCTGTAAAACACACAACAATCCACTCTACTGGATCACTGTTGGGGCTCCCCTCTACATTCTTCATTAATCTGTTAATTAAGGAGCTGAAACATACCTGCAGGCTCCTCTGATTACCCACAATCCTCCTCTGATTACCCACAATCCTCTTGTGCAACCTGCAGTAAGTTATTTCCAGCAGATTTTAGCACCATATGCTAAATTATTGGGATTACTGGCTCACATGTTGGCTGTGGATTACTGCTCTAATCCTGTGTGTGTCTGTTTGTGTAATTAGGTTGTTTTGTTGCGTTTGGCTCTTTGTTTCTCACACTGCTGCCTGATGAGGTCAACTATGGCGACTGGAGGAGTTCATCTGTCTGATGGTGGCAGTACGAATATAAAAGGTCTGTTCAGCACAACACAGACACACAATCAGCTGCACTGCTTCTCACACAGTCTCAGATCAAATGAATGGTGAGACTGAATGGTTAAAGCTAAGAGCAGCAAACTGTCTGCTATAAATCCTACATGGTGAACTAAACATAAATCATTAATAATAAATCATTAATCCATTACGTAGATTAAAGTAAATAGAGTAAAATGCCAGATAAAAATAAAAAAATATATTTTCTAAAGGATGGTTAGTTAAAAATAATATAATATATATGTATAGAAGTTGTCTGAAAGATAAATAATTTGGTTAGCTAAAAATATAACAAATACAAAAAATAAATATTGAACTAAATGTAGCTTACAGTTAGCTAAAATAAAAAATAGCTAGCTAAGAGTAGCTAACAGTTAGCAAAAATAAGATATAATGAGTTAATAGTAGCTAACAGTTAGCTATAATAATAAATAGTGAGTTAACAGTAGCTAACAGTTAGCTATAATAAATAGTGAGTTAACAGTAGCTAACAGTTAGCTATAATAATAAATAGTGAGTTAACAGTAGCTAAAAGTTAGCTATAATAATAAGTAGTGAGTTAACAGTAGCTAACAGTTAGCTATAATAAATAGTGAGTTAACAGTAGCTAACAGTTAGCTATAATAAACAGTTAGCTATAATAAATAGTGAGTTAACAGTAGCTAACAGTTAGCTAAAATAATAAATAGTGAGTTAACAGTAGCTAACAGTTAGCTATAATAACAAATAGTGAGTTAACAGTAGCTAACAGGTAGCTATAATAATAAACAGTGAGCTAAAACTAACAGTTAACTATAATTATAAATAGTGAACTAAAAATAGCTAACAGTTAACTAAAATAATCCATAGTTAGCTGAAAGTAGCTAACAGTTAACTCAAATAATACATAGTTAGCTAAAAGTAGCTAACAGCTAAAATAATCCACAGTGAGCTAAAAGTAGTGAACAGTCAGTTATCATTATAAATAGTGAGCTAAAAGTAGCTTACAGTTATTTAAAATAATAAATAGTGAGTTAACAGTAGCTGACAGTTAGCTATAATAATAAACAGTGAGTTAAAAGTAGCAAACAGTTAACATATAATCCATAGTGAGGTAAAAGTAGCTAACAGCTAAAACAATCCATAGTGAGCTAAAAGTGGCAAACAGTTAGCTAACGGTTAGGTACTGTAATAAATGGTGAGTTAATAGTAGCTAACAGTTAGCTATAATAATAAATAGTAAGCTAAAAGCAGCTAACAGTTAGGTAAAACAATCTATAGTGAGCTAAAAGTAGCAAACAGTTAGCTAACATTATAATTGGTGAGTCAATAGTACCTAACAGTTAGCTATAATAATAAATAGTGAGCTAAAAACAGCTAACGGTTAACTAAAACAATCCACAGTGAGCTAAAAGTAGCTAACAGTTAGGTATGGTAATAAATGGTGACTTAATAGTACCTAACAGTTAGCTATAATAATAAATAGTGAGCTAAAAACAGCTAACGGTTAACTAAAACAATCCACAGTGAGCTAAAAGTAGCTAACAGTTAGGTAAGGTAATAAATGGTGACTTAATAGTAGCTAACAGTTAGCTATAATAATAAATAGTGAGCTAAAAGCAGCTAACAGTTAGCTAAAACAATCCATAGTGACCTAAAAGTAGCAAACAGTTAGCTAACATTATAATTGTTGAGTCAATAGTACCTAACAGTTAGCTATAATAATAATAAATAGTGAGCTAAAAGCAGCTAACAGTTAGCTAAAACAATCCATAGTGAGCTAAAAGTAGCTAATAGTTAAGTAAGGTAATAAATGGTGAGCTAAAGGTAATCAATAGTTCCCTGAATAACAGAGTAAATAGCTAAAAGTAAAAACATAATTTGTGAGACCACATATTAAAGTTGTTAGCTAATAATAGTAATGAATAGAATGAATGTTAGCTAAAAGTACAAAACAATTAGCTTCAATAATAAATAATGAGCTAAATAGCTAAATATTACAGTAAATGGTTAGCCACAATAGTAAACTGATTAGCTAAATAACAGATTAGATGGCTTGCTAAAAGTAATAAATACCTTAATTTAAAAGTTACATTAAGGCTTTTAATAAATACTTTAACAAAAAGCCATGGATGGTTAGCTAAATTAGGAATTAAACGTTTAGATAAAAGTTAACCTCTAAAAATAATTATATAACTGTAATTTGTGTAGTTACCTAAATAATTCATTGATGATTAGCTAAAAGTAAAAAATATCCAAGGTTATAGATTAAATGGTTCTCTAAAACAGGGAGTAGCTATCTAAAATAATAAATGGTGAGTGAGAAGTAATAAAGAGCTAACATTAGGGATGAAATAAAGGCTTAGCAAGAAACATGTAATAGATAAATGATTGATTACATCGTTAGCTAAAGGTAAATAGCTAAACTAGCTGAATAAACTGTTGTATGTCTGTAAATATTAGACTAAATGATCAGTTGAAGGTAGTTTAATAAATGTTGGATTACATTATAATTAAATAGCAGTGAACTGTGATAATAGGTGTACTTTAAATTGTTCATACTTGTAGAACTAATGGACAAACAGCTGAAAGAGTTGTGGAGGTAAATGTGAAGAAGACACGTCTGAAACCTCGAAGTTGTGGCTGTAAGAGGTGATGGAGTGAATTCAACCTGATCCAAACAAAGTGTACAAAGTTAATGAAAGTCACACAGAGACTAATAACTGGACTGCCGGTCTGCAGTGAACACCTCCAGTATAATAAAAGACCTGAGCAGGCAGAAATACTGTGAGCAGGTTCATCGGCAGGATTTAAAAATAGGTCCAGTGAAACTAAACCCAACTAGCAGATATCAGCTTCCAATCAGTCTCATAAAGTTCTCTCCAGATCATTTAGAAAGACGTTATGGAGCAGGTTGAAACGGAATCTGTTTATCAAAGAATGAACTACATGTTTTCACCAGTTATTTACTGATTAAATACCACAAACCCCAGAGCTTTTAATGGCTTCTAACTGACCTATAAAACACTCAGTAATCAATTATTAACATTAATAAAACTTTCTGGCTCATGTTTTTTAGGAACATGTGTTAGAAGCTCTTAAAAATCAATATATGAAATAAACAGTCTGCGAACTGCAATGAAGCACTTTAAGCGGATTTTATTGCACCTCTGAGGCTGTGAGGAGTGTAGCTTCATTCTGAATGTTCAGCTGCAGGTCTGAGGCAGGAATGAGCTTTTATTTTACAGGTTTGTCCCACAGGAAGCTCTGCTGACACCATGTGGAGAAGCTCAGCATTGCTTCTCTGTGATGTTCAGTAAAATCAGCCTCAGATGTTGTTAAATTAAACATGAAGACATGAAGCAGCTTGTAGATCTGTTCATAGAACATCTAGACCCCTATGAACACCAACATCTACACCCTATGAACACCAACATCTAGACCCCTATGAACACCAACATCTAGACACTATGAACACCAACATCTAGACCCTATGAACACCAACATCTAGACACTATGAACACCAACATCTAGACCCTATGAACACCAACATCTACACCCTATGAACACCAACATCTACACCCCTATGAACACCAACATCTAGACACTATGAACACCAACATCTAGACCCTATGAACACCAACATCTACACCCTATGAACACCAACATCTAGACCCCTATGAACACCAACATCTACACCCTATGAACACCAACATCTAGACCCCTATGAACACCAACATCTAGACACTATGAACACCAACATCTAGACCCTATGAACACCAACATCTAGACCCCTATGAACACCAACATCTAGACCCTATGAACACCAACATCTAGACCCTATGAACACCAACATCTAGACCCTATGAACACCAACATCTAGACCCTATGAACACCAACATCTAGACCCCTATGAACACCAACATCTAGACCCTATGAACACCAACATCTAGACCCCTATGAACACCAACATCTAGACCCCTATGAACACCAACATCTAGACCCTATGAACACCAACATCTAGACCCCTATGAACACCAACATCTAGACCCTATGAACACCAACATCTAGACCCCCATGAACACCAACATCTAGACCCCTATGAACACCAACATCTAGACCCTATGAACACCAACATCTAGACCCCTATGAACACCAACATCTAGACCCTATGAACACCAACATCTAGACCCTATGAACACCAACATCTAGACCCCTATGAACACCAACATCTAGACCCTAACACCAACATCTAGACCCCTATGAACACCAACATCTAGACCCTATGAACACCAACATCTAGACTCCTATGAACACCAACATCTAGACCCTATGAACACCAACATCTAGACCCTATGAACACCAACATCTAGACCCCTATGAACACCAACATCTAGACCCTATGAACACCAACATCTAGACCCTATGAACACCAACATCTAGACCCTATGAACACCAACATCTAGACCCTATGAACACCAACATCTAGACCCTATGAACACCAACATCTAGACCCCTATGAACACCAACATCTAGACCTATGAACACCAACATCTAGACCCTATGAACACCAACATCTAGACCCTATGAACACCAACATCTAGACCCTATGAACACCAACATCTAGACCCCTATGAACACCAACATCTACACCCCTATGAACACCAACATCGAGACACTATGAACACCAACATCTAGACCCTATGAACACCAACATCTACACCCCTATGGACACCAACATCTAGACCCTATGGACACCAACATCTAGACCCTATGAACACCAACATCTACACCCCTATGAACACCAACATCTCTAGACCCCTATGAACACCAACATCTAGACCCCTATGAACACCAACATCTAGACCCCTATGAACACCAACATCTAGACCCTATGAACACCAACATCTACACCCCTATGGACACCAACATCTAGACCCTATGAACACCAACATCTAGACCCTATGAACACCAACATCTACACCCCTATGAACACCAACATCTAGACCCTATGAACACCAACATCTAGACCCTATGAACACCAACATCTAGACCCTATGAACACCAACATCTAGACCCCTATGAACACCAACATCTAGACCCTATGAACACCAACATCTAGACCCTATGAACACCAACATCTACACCCCTATGAACACCAACATCTAGACCCTATGAACACCAACATCTACACCCCTATGAACACCAACATCGAGACCCCTATGGACACCAACATCTAGACCCTATGAACACCAACATCTAGACCCCCATGAACACCAACATCTAGACCCCTATGAACACCAACATCTAGACCCTATGAACACCAACATCTACACCCCTATGAACACCAACATCTCTAGACCCCTATGGACACCAACATCTAGACCCTATGAACACCAACATCTAGACCCCTATGGACACCAACATCTACACCCCTATGAACACCAACATCTAGACCCCTATGAACACCAACATCTAGACCCCTATGAACACCAACATCTAGACCTCTATGAACACCAACATCTAGACCTAGACCCTATGAACACCAACATCTAGACCCTATGAACACCAACATCTAGACCCCTATGAACACCAACATCTAGAACCTATGAACACCAACATCTAGACCCCTATGAACACCAACATCTAGACCCCTATGAACACCAACATCTAGACCCCTATGAACACCAACATCTAGACCCCTATGAACACCAACATCTAGACCCCTATGAACACCAACATCTAGACCCTATGAACACCAACATCTAGACCCCTATGAACACCAACATCTAGACCCTATGAACACCAACATCTAGACCCCTATGAACACCAACATCTAGACCCTATGAACACCAACATCTAGACCCCTATGAACACCAACATCTAGACCCCTATGAACACCAACATCTAGACCCTATGAACACCAACATCTAGACCCTATGAACACCAACATCTAGACCCCTATGAACACCAACATCTAGACCCCTATGAACACCAACATCTAGACCCTATGAACACCAACATCTAGAACCTATGAACACCAACATCTAGAACCTATGAACACCAACATCTAGACCCCTATGAACACCAACATCTAGACCCTATGAACACCAACATCTAGACCCCTATGGACACCAACATCTAGACCCCTATGAACACCAACATCTAGACCCTATCAACACCAACATCTGGACCCCATGAAAACCAACATTTAAATAAAGTCTGTCTTCTCTTCTGTTGGAGCTGATGGTTGTCATGACTTTGGTTGAACTTGTTTTCCTCCAGTGAAACATCCGAGGGATAAACACAACTAACCGTCCATCAGCTGCTCTTTTACAGCTCAGTCCATGTTTTCCTCTTTACTTTATTCATGTATGTATCATGGCTCATTTATTGTGGCCACTGATTGTTTCATTTCTACCAGATCATTTCCAGACGCTGCAGTTAAAGTTCTGTCACATGTGGAAACTCTGAAATGTAACAGCGCCCTCTGGTGGCCACGCTTCATCACTACAATCATTTCTATTTTACTGTTGAATCCCTTCACCAGACGTCCTACACTGAAGCACTTCCAGGCTTTTGCCACCAGAGGGCAGGAAATCACATGTTCTGTATTGATGTATTTTCAAAGTAAAGCAGAGACTGACTCCATCAAGCTCTGTGATGTCACTGATGTCTACATTAGATGTAAAGATGGACAGCTTAGTTTACACCACAGATCCTCCTGACTCTTCCACAACCATCTAATACTGTTATTAAAAACAATGGACTGATGGTGGTTTTATTTTGAAGGAGTTAACAGGAAACTAGAGATAAAACTCAAAAAGCTGAGCGACTCATATTCAAATAACCCATCAGAAGTCATCCACAATGAATTAAGACGAGTTAGATTCCAACTAGACAACATACTGAACAAAAAAACTCAGTTCATAATAGAAAGATTAAGACATGATACATTTGAATATCGCAATAAAAATGGAAAATACCTGGCAAACCAACTAAAACGTAACAAAGAAAAATCCATAATATCCGTAGTGAGGGATTCAGCAGGGAGGCCGATGTTGTCACCCCAAGACATCAATGACACTTTTCTACTATTTTACAGTAAACTATACACCTGTGATCATGAACCAGACGGATCAGAAGTGGACTCATTTTTAGACTCTCTCAACCTTCCCAACATAACAACTGATCAAGCAGCTATCCTGGACAACCCATTTACACAAGATGAATACCTTAAGGCTCTCAACCAAATGCCAAACAGTAAAGCTCCTGGTCCGGACGGCCTCCCTGCTGAATTCTTCAAACATTTCTGGAACACTATTTCACCATTATTCATAAAAATGTGCCAAGAAATCAAACTACCTCCAAAATTCCCCGACATATGAACACTGCTCTCCTCTCATTGCTGCCAAAGCCAGACAAAGACCCGACTCAATGCTCCAGTTACCGGCCTCTATCACTAATCAATAGAGACGTTAAAATAACAAGCAAAGCCCTGAACATCCAAAAAGTAATCCCTCATATTATACATCCTGATCAAACTGGTTTCATTAAAGGACGACATTCCTCAGATAACATGTTCAGACTTTTTAACCTGACAACCATTTCTGGATCCAACAACTTCAAAACCATTATCACCTCCCTTGATGCTGAAAAAGCTTTTGACAGAGTGAATCATGCTTTTCTGTTTTCAACATTACTAACATTTGGTTTTGGAGAGTCGTTTATACACTGGATCTAAACATTATACTCTTCACTCATGGCCACTGTCATCACCAATGGAATAATATCAAGCAGTGGCGGCTGGCCAATAGAGGGCGCTAGGGGGCCGCCCCACCATTCATCACTCACCACTTTAGCTGAAATAAGATATAAAAATGATCATAAAAATGAAATAATAAAATACTAATAGATCAAAATAAATGTATATCTATTTTAAGATGAGGAAGACAAATATTCTATCGGTAATGATGATGAGTAAAGTTGTTTCGTTCATCTGCGTCGTCTGATTGGTGACGTGTTTCCATCCTGGGTGTTAAAATCTTTGTCCATAGACTCTCATTAAAAGTTGTACATGTGCAGTAGCTCCTCTTCAATACAAGACATAGGGCCAAGTTGGGTGTAGCTGGATTATCTACAGACCACCACCCTCCCTCCATGGGTGGAGCTGGATTATCTCCAGACCACCACCCTCCCTCCATGGGTGGAGCTGGATTATCTCCAGACCACCACCCTCCCTCCATGGGTGGAGCTGACGAGTCACAGCCGTCTGTCATAAAGTGCTGATTGACAGGTGGAGTAGCGGGAGTTGGAGACGACAGACAGAGACGCAAAATGGAGAAAGAGACTTTAAATAATTCAGTGAAGTGACTTAAATCAAACCTTTGGAGAGGAGAACAGATCAGGAGAAGCTGCAGGTGAAAGAGCTCAGACCTGATCAGCCGATCATCATAATTAACCAGCAGTCCAAAGACAGAGGGGACAGTACAGGACCTGGTTTAGCAACAAGGCTAACTGATGTAGCGAGGCTGATGCTTTATTCTGCTTTCACTGCCTCCTTTTTCAAACATCAGGATGTGACCCAGCATGGATCAGGACAGGTAGGACTGATTAAAGACCTTCAGAAAAGGCAAAGAAGCATCAACAAACTAGGATCCAGGACCAGCCATGCTAGGAAGAATAAACATGTCATGTCAGCTTGATGAAGACAACAGGATGGAGATCTGTAGCACAATGAGGAGGTTGAGGCTGGTTTCTGGGTTCTGTGGGAATAAATTTGGTTACTTTGGAAGTAATTCTGTGGCTGCAATGTTCCTTACTTTTCCTGACTTTGTGTGGATCTTAAATTTAATTCAAAATGGTCGTAAAAAGCTCTTTAAAAAGTCTAAAATTTGTTTAAACCTGCAGAAACCTGGTTTTTGGTCCATGTCTGTTTTGGAGTTCCAGCCCCCCCTGGAGAAAACTGCACCAGCCTCCACTGATATCAACACCATTCCCTCTACATAGAGGAACCAGACAGGGATGCCCACTCTCTCCATCACTATTTGCCATATTCATTGAACCTTTAGCAGCAGCAATACGCCAGAACCACAACATCCAAGGCAGCCGTGTTTCCAGTTACCATCACAAGATCAGCCTGTATGCAGATGACATGTTATTGTACCTCCAGTCCACATCCAACTCACTGCAAGGAGTCATAAAGCTCATTAATCAGTTCTCAGAAATATCAGATTACTCAATGAATCGGACCAAATCTAGCATCATCCATTGAGTGTGGGGGACTGGATGGCTGCATCCCCACATGCACCCCCTCCCTCACCTGTCGGCCACATTAAATACTGAGGCATAAACATTTCCCCCAGGCTGTCACAATGGTTCACATTAAATTTAATCACCCCACTACTCAAAACCATTGAAGATGATCTCAACCGTTGGATGAATTTGCCACTTTCTCTCATTGGTAGAAGAGCCTCAGTCAAAATGTCAACACCACCCAGAATCAATAATAGACAATATATTTCTGAAGCAACATAATGGGCTGATCAAAGAATTTCTTTGGAACGGTAAGAAAGCAAGAATTGGATTAAGAAAACTCACAGCTTTGAGGGATTGTGGAGGTCTCGCTCTTCCTCACCTGGAATTATATAATCTTGCATTTGAAATGCACAAATTATCTAGACATTGGAAAGATGAAGACGCAGATGTTGGGTGGATTAAGATTGAAAAGAAAATAGCAGCTCCGTTTAATATCATCCAAGTTCTCTGGCAAAAGCCTACAAATTCATTACAACAGAATCCGATCTTACAACCTTCACAGTGGGCATGGGCACAAGCTCATAAGAGATTGGGAACTTCTCCTAGAAACAGATTTATTCTTCTGTGTGGAATAATCCATTAGTGCACATCGGAAAGTCTTCCTTTTAGTGGTGGAAGTGGCTTGAACAAGGGGTGCAAAAAAATCAAACATTTATATCAAAATGATCATTTTAGGACATTCAATGTGTTAAAAGAAACATTCAACTTGACTGATAAAGGGGATTTCTGGAAATATTTACAGATTAGGAGCAGTGTGGGTTCAGTTTTCGGTCTAAATCAGATACAGTGTGAAAATACATTGAAGGATTGGATGGATCTACCAAGTCACCTTCAGTCAGCATCGGTGTTCTACAGGAAACCTTTGTCTTATCGAGGTACTGTATCTCTGTGTGATGGTCTAAGATTGAGTTGGCAAAGGGATCTACAATCTGAGATTAACGAAGAGGCTTGGAAGAATATCATTTCAAACATAGGATGGGCAACTAGAGATGCAAGAAGTACATTTATCCACTATAAAACTGTGCATAGATATTATTTTACACCTTCGAGGTTATTTAAAATGGGCTGATTACAAAATGATCCTTGCTGGAAATGTGGAACAGACACTGGTACATGTCTCCATTGTTTCTGGGAATGTCCTTTAGTTTTTCCATTTTGGACTGAAGTTGTCCAGAACTTGGATAAAAGGACAGGCTTGTCTTCCCCAACTGTGCCTCAGCTGTGCTTGCTGGGAGACACATCTCTCATGGCCCCGAGTTCACCAAAGAAACGTCCGGCTTGGTGTCGCTGCATTTGTGGTGGCTGCCAGATTAATCCTACGGATCTGGAAGAGCCCTCAGAAACCCAGAATTGAGGAGTGGGTGAAACTGATGACTGAGACATTCATTTCCAAGCTTCATAATGTCCCAGATAAAACCAACAAAACATGGATATATTTTATGTCATTTATTAGAAAACAAGACTCTGCCATCATTAGAATAACTTGATTGTGCCACATTCTGTTCTTGTGTTTTTGGGGTTTTTTTCTCTTGTTTTTTTAAATTATTATCATTATTATTATTTGTATATGCTTTTGTTCTTGTCTATTGATAAAGGAAAAGTCAATAAAAACTTAAATGACAAAAAAAAACAAAAAACACCCAGAATCAATCATGTTTTTACGATGATCCCAATTCAACCTACGACCAACTGGTTTCAATCACTGGATTCTATAACACACAAATTCTACTGGAAAAATACAAAAACCAAGGATCAAACTTGCAACATGACAAAAAAGCAAAACACCAGGTGGTCTAGAGGCAGCCAGTTTTCATTTTTATCTTCTCTCCAACCAGTTACAGTATATTAATAAATGGATTAATCACACAACACAGCCTCATTCATGGACAGAACCAGAACAAGCACAGTGCAAACCCATCTTAATGTCCGACCTCCCGTTCCTCAGCACCAGTTTAAAACTGCACAGCCTCTTCAACAGTACAGTGATCTCCACGGCTCTGACAGCTTGGTGGAAAATCTAATCCACATTAACCCCCTGCAGATACACTCCTATCTGGAATAACACAAACTTCACACACACAATAATAATTCACCCCTAGATTTCACCACCTGGATAAAAAGGACTCACACACCTACAGCACATCTTCCATAATGATGAACTAATGACATCTGAGAATCTCATTCACACCTACGGCATTGGGACCGACCAGCATCTTCAGTGTTTTCAATTCAAATCACTTCTCAAAGCCAAAATTAACAGAACTAATAATAACCTACAAGCTCCAGTAGTGACAGGAGAATTATTAGAGATTAAAAACACAAAGAAACTACGATCCAAATGATACAGACTACTACTAAACCAAGACACAGCCACATCACTTCCCACACAAACATGGAAAATGAGCCACTGGTTGGTCCCAATGCTGATTACTGGTCACTAATCTGCCGGAACACTTTCATAATGTCAACAAATACAAGTTTGCATCTACTACAGTCTAAAGTCGTCCACAGAACTCACCTCACCACACATAAAACACATCAAATGGGCCTCATAGACAGACATTTGCTCATCCTGCACTCTAAACACTGGAGATAACTACTATCAGGCCATGTGGCTCCGTCCCCCAGTACAAACCTTCTGGGAGGGGCTCATTGGAAAAATGTCACATTTGTTGGGATGCAGCTTCCATTATCCCCCCACTCTGTTTACTAGGAGACCTCACAGTAATTAGGGTCCCAGCACTACAGTGCAAGGACCCTGTTGTTCCTGCTGTGTTTCTTTCTTTGGCGGATTCTTTTTCTTTTGACCCCCTAAACATGCTCAAAAACTCCCCAAATTTGGCACAACCATCAGGACTGGTGACAAATGTGATATTTTGGGGGAATTACACATATGAATGGAAAAATGACTCAATAGCGCCACCTAGAAAATTGGGCTTTAGTGGAGTTAATACGGCTAGTTTCACGTACAGCTATAAAATTTGGTACACAGGTACAGTAGCCCGAGACAAAAACATTCCTGCTTTTAAAATTTCAAAAAAGCTCAACGGCGCCCCCTAGAGCATGTGGTGCGCACGCTTTGGCATTTAACAAACTCCTCCCAGGATTTTTACCCAATCATCACCAAATTCACTGTGTGGCATCTAGACTCCTCCAGGATGAAAAGTTATTAAAATCTTGTAGCTACGTCACACGGTGTGGGCGTGGCATGGCGGCCATTTTGAACAAAATCGCCATGTGGAACGAAATGGGTTTTGGAGGTGAAGTGATCCATGTAAAATCACCAAATCCACACAAATCCTCATTAAAGTCAAGACCTAATGTTTGATATACAATTCAGGAATGGACGTGTTCAAACGGCTCCACAGCGCCCCCTACAAATATTCAAACACTCATATAAAATCACTGCTTTATCCTACAAACATGAAATTTGGTACACATGTACAGTATCCCAAGACCAACAGATCTGCACACTCCAAATTTCAAACAACTCCACAGCGCCCTCTAGAAATTTCAAAAATTCATATCAAATCAGTGCTTTGTCCTACAGACATGGAATTTGGTGCATGTGCAGAGCAGAATGAGACAAACACTATTACATGCTATAGACATTTCGAATGTCTCCAAAGCAGTGGTGCGGTGAGGAGCGAGGGCCCGTCTGACGCTGCTTGCAGCTTTAATTAATACTTAGAGCCAGAACCACAGCCAAAAAGACCACTGAGGAACTGGAAAACTAGACACAAACTCAGCACATCACACTGGTTAAATATCCTTACACAATACATATGAATGGAAAAATCCTCAGCTGCTCTCCAAGACCAGACTCATTATTTTGAATCAACCTGGACCCTCTTCTTCTCAGAGCCCTACACCTGCTGCCTGTGAGCCTGTGGCCCCAACCCGTTAAGAGATGGATTAAAAACATGACTACAGCATTGCTATTATCATTATTATTCCTTTTTTAATATGTTGCTTCTTAGTTTTTCATTGCTTTTTGTTTGACTTCAGGTTTTGCCCCTAAACTTGGTACATTGTACTCATCATACACTCAAGCAATAGGACATTCTGAACACTTGTGACTGATACTCCCCACTCCTGTCTCATCTGTGTTCACCTTTTTTAATATTATTATAGTTGTTGTTGTTTTTGTTTACTTGTTTGTTTTTTTGGTGGTTGTTCTTATTGTCTTCCATTGCTTTTCAAAACAATCCTGCTATTTCTTGTTTGGATTGTTCATATTTGACTTTACTCCTTTGTACGTCTTGTTAAATGTTTGCAAATAAAGTTTTTAAAAGGTGTGAACTGCTGAGAATCATCTGAAGGGCTTTCCAGCATGTTCCAGTGACTGTATTCGTGTCCTCAGTGTGATTTCCTTCATCTTCCAGCAGGTCTGCTTACATGTCCCGTAGTTGCAGTCCCCGGCCAGCAGGTGGAGCTGTGTGCAGCAGGCAGCTAAAGCGGACGGCAGCCACTAACAGAGGGAGACGTTGTTGTAGAAAAATTTCATTTTGTAATGTTGTACTCTACTGTTTTGTACTGTTAATCAGAGAACCCAATAGACCTGATTCTGAGTGGTTTTCTCTATCTTGCTGTGGTCTGTGATGTTGTGACATGATGTTGTGACCAGCGCTGGGCATCAAGGCCCTGAGACTCCTCGGCTGAGGAGTCTGTGTTGTTTTCATGGGAAAAGCAAAGCTACTGTTATGTGAAAGACAGATGCTGTGTCTAGGATGGATGATGGTATAAGTTTGCATTTTGTCTCTTGGTCTGGGTCAGACCTCTGAACACCAGCCTGGTGTCGGAGCTCTGCCTTTCAGCTGAAATATTCCATCTGCATTTCTCTTCTTTATTATTCATTGTTACTCCTTTCATTCTTTATTAAATTACAAAGACAAATCTGTTGCATCCAGACTGTTTTTGCTGGGCTCATCCAGATTTTCCACTACTAATTGGTGGCCCGTACGGGGAGGACGCGTGATTCGGACTCCGCTGGAGCAGAAGGCAAATACCTGAGCACTGTCTGAGGAGGATTCCTCCCTGACTGGTGAGAAGCTGTCTGCAGACGGAGCCCGAACACCGATCCAACCCTCGTGAGGAAAATCGGAGTCGGAAAGAGTCGCGCATAAGTAAAGGGTGAGAAAAATATTTTATTTTTCTGCCCTTTTTCCCTATGTCTTATTGTACAAATGAATGAATGAGAGAATTAGAGTATTGCAGATTGGATGGGGCCGGTGACATTGTCACGTAAAGAGCATGCATGCCAGGAAAGAGATTGCAATCCAGGTAGTCCACCGGTGGAGGTCATCTCACCAAGTGGGGGAACAAGGTAGTTCACCAGCACAAACTAGGTTGTTTGTAAGTTAGAGAGGTGGTTTATCCAGGCTCTCTTAGGTCACTTGTAGACATTCATGTCTTGATTCTGTTAACATTACAGAATCAGAGATGGGGACGAGTCTCAGTAAGGAGAGGGTTAATGTGGACACAGATTCAAAGTCCCTTCCTGTCATCCTCAGAATAATGACTCGGAAAAATGCTAGAAGTATGAACCAGTTTGATACGTGGGTGAAAATGGGGTTCCCAGAAAAAGGGAGTTTTAACTTAAACAAATTGGAACAGCTTAGAACATGTTTGGAGACGAGAGAGACAGCGGATACAGAGAAGTATGCGACCTTGTCCAAAGAAAAGAGAGAGAAATATGTACCATTTCTGGCAGATTGGGAGGCTTATAGGTTGTGGAGGGAAGAAGCAGAGAGCAGAGACAAAGCTGAATTGAAACGATTTAATTACAATGAGGGAAAGGTGAATGAAAAGGGAAAGAAATCCAGTGGAGGTAGTAAAGACATAATCCAGCAACAGACTGAGATCACTGACACACTGTGTTCCTCTTTCTCTGAGGTCAAATCTCCAAGGAAAGCACCCTGGATCCCGATCTGGACTCTGCTCCTCCTCCTCCTCCTTGTGCTCCAGTTCCCCGGCAACAGCAGCGGAGAGAAGACAGTCAACAAGGTCCTGCCTCCCCTCCACCCGAACCATCTACATCCACAAAGCAGGAAACCGGGCCAACTCCTCCGCCGGGGCCCTCATCCCAGGATGCATCCCACAGCGCATCCCAGGGACCGGCGGCAAGGACTCGGGGGCGTGTGAGAATTCTTTCTGCCCGGTTTCCATCACAGAAAGAACTGCAACCATCGACATCATCCTCCAGCTCAGACACCACCAATGAGGGCGGGGGGCTGAGCAGCGATGGAGGCTGCAGGCCCATCAGGGCCGATGCTGGTGTTCAGGCCGTGGACAGAAGCTGATGTTGCTGAAGAGATGCTGCATGTTTGCAAACCAAAGGACAATCTGACCTTGTTCAAAAGTCAGATGAAGAACTTTATGAGAGAATATCGACCGACCATGACTGAACTGAGACCGTTACAATCCTATGAAGAAGAAGGACAGCTGAACAGAGGACTGGGAGGAGGGGGCAGAGGCCGAAGAAGAGGCTGCGGGAAGAAACACACTTGTTTCCGATTTGGCCAGAAGGGGCACTGGATGAAGGACTGTCTGGAAAGGAAAGGGTAAAAAGACCAACTGTGAATCATCGGACTGAGAGCAGGAGGAGGGGAAGCGGACGCCAGAGACGGAACAGGCTTCCAACATACACAAACGCACAACACAACACATTGGGTGAGTCAACATTTTAATCTGATCATAATAAAAAAAATAGCACTTACCATAAGTCATCTAGAAGTTAAGGATAAAAGCGGAAAAATAAGATCTATTTTTCCTATGTATACAGATGAGACAGGATTCATAAAGCTACCACAGTTCACCTTAATGGTAGCTGGTCACCTTATTGAATTCCTAGTGGATTCTGCAGTTACTCTTTCTGTGTTGAATTCCAAAGCTTTACCAACAAAGCCTTAAGAGAGTGGTAGAAGAGAAGGAACTGTTGGCTTTGCTGGTATTCATGTGTCAGAGCCTTACACCATCCCACTGCACTGTACACTTGATAACAGCACAACTAAACACTCATTTCTTTTCTCAGAGTATTGTCCAATCAATCTGATGGGCAGAGACCTAATGTGCTGATTTAGCATGATATTGGTATCACATCCTCATTGGTTAGAAATCTCTAGATTACCAGACTCAACATAAATGGTGAAATACAGCCTTCAATCATTGCTGTATGTCTATGAATGGTCTCTGCTGCAATCTGGACATTCACTGCTGCATCACCGCTCATCATTTACACCGAGCCAGCTGAGTTCACTACGCTGCACTGGACATGTGTCACAGAGACCAGATGAAAGATTTAAAGGGAGTGGTATAGACAGGATCTAACAGTAGAGAGATTAAATCTGCCGTTTATTCTCTGGACAAGGTCTGCTGCTGCTGTGTTTGTCTCACTCTCTGTCACAAGATAAGCTGTTTCCAGGAGACGGCCACACATGTCGCTGGCAAAACCAGCAGGGTGGGAGTGGAGGGACCTGGAACTGTGGCTCCACAGAAACCTGAACCTGACTGATGTCTGTCCAGTTGGGGGAGACCCCAAGACGCTGTACAGCAGGAAGGGTGACGTATATACAAGACCCAGTTAACATCCACAGCGCTGGTTAAAAGAACCATTGAGCTCATTACACACACACACACACACACACACACACACACACACACACAACACATGGTTTCACAAAGTGTGCCTGTTGATTTGACTGAACTATCGGGGTTCAGCACAAATATGATGTGGGGCTCATCAAAGGAGCCTCACCCCTCGTTGTTCATCCAAAGTCAGATTACAGACCCTGTGTGAAACAAAACCCACTTAAGCATGAAGCAGATGAGGGAATCCGGCCTGTTTTGAATCTCTTCTGAAGGCTGGAGTCATAATTCCATGCGATGACTCCCCGGTCAGAATCCCTATTTTTTCCGGTTAAAGATTTGCCACAAAGGTCAACTGGTCGATCGGCAGTTTGTCCAGGATCTCAAGGCAGTAAATGCTGTGATCCATCCGCGTACCCCACAGGTAGCAAACCCTCACACAATCTAGTCACAAATTCAATCAAATGCCATAGATTTCACATTAATTGACTTGGCTAATGTTTTCCCCTCTCTATCCCTGTGCACAAGGATAGCCAGTTCTGGTTGTATCTTCCTTTAACGGGTGTGGTTATTCCTGTCCAGTTGTCCCCAAGAGCCCTGTGAATCACCGAGTGTCTTCCACAGTGCCCTCAGAGACAATCTGCAGAGTCTTTGTCTCCCCTGTGATTCTGTTTTAATACAGTACGTAGATGATATCTTAATCTGTGGATCCTCCCGAGAGGAATGCAAAACTGCTCTGTTAAAACATCTAGCCGAAAATGGCCAAAAGTAAATTTGCCAAAATGCAATTTGTCCAGACGTCAGTTCCATATCTGGGACATGTGATCACAGCTGAGGGCAAATCCCTCTCTCCCAAACGAGTACATGCCGTTCAATCTGTTCCAAAACCAATCACAAAGAAACAAGTGTTGTCTTTTCTTGGCATGACATCAAACTGCAGAAAGTGGATCCCTAACTATTCAGAAAGAGAGGCTCCCCTCTCTGCCATGACTCATGGTAAGAATCTCTGTGCACATGACAAACTGACTTGGACTGACGAAGGTGAAAAAGCCTTCATTGACTTAAAGACTGCACTGCAGACTGCACTGACACTTGGATTACCGAACTCTGACCTTCCTTTTACTGAGTTTGTTGACCAAAAGACGATTACATGACTTCTGTTTTGACACAACAGCTGAGACACCACATAACCCTGTTTGACATGTCTACTGTAACTGTGCAACGATGCAATTGTCTTAATCTTTTCCCACTGAAGCAGATGGTGAACTGCATGATTGTTTACAGGTACTGGAGCAGAGCAGCACACCGACATCTGATCTCTCAGAAATTCTACTGTAACATGTTGATGTGGAACTCTTTGTTAATGGCTCAGCCTCGCGATCCTCAGACACAGGTTCAAATCATGTGGGTTTTGCAGTCGTTACACAGCATGAAGTGTTGCTCTCAGGCCGTTTGCCTGCACAATCAGCAGAACTTGTTGTTACTGAACAACAACTTACTGAAGCCTGTAAACTGGCTTCTGATGTCTGTAAATACTTACACAGACTCTTGTTATGCATTTGGTGTAGTTCATGATTTTGGGGCCCTTTGGAAACACCAGGGTTTCCTCACTTCATCTGTCAAACCCATCTCTCACCACAAACCTGTGTCTGCGTTGCTCGACGCTGTTCTTCTCCCCACAGCTGTTTCTGTTGTTAAATGTGATGCTCACTAACACTAATCTGGTTTCTGCAGGTCACACAGCAGCACAGCGACCTCTTGCAGCAGCTAAGGAAGCTGTTTTCTCAAATATTTTTATTTCCAATGCAAAACCTGATGGTGTCTCTCCCTTCAGCAGTTCATCCTCATGCTGGTGCCTCAAGGTTGCAGACTTTGTCCACCCCACATGAGCTGCTCTGTGGGCTGAATCTGGGGCTGAATCTGGAGCTGCACAGTGGCCCGGATGGTGAACCTTGTTTGACACCTGCTCTCTTCCATTGTTATGCAAAACAGGCTCATGGAAGTGATCATGTGTCAAAAGGGGGAATGAGTACCATCATCCAAACAAATAATGCTTCAGGGGCATCTGGATGTCACCTGCAGGACATCTTTCACCTGATAAACTGCTTGATCATTTAATGTTTGTTGACATGTTCAGTAAAGTGCTTCCCTTCCAGAAACAGGAAGCAAAAGCACTGCTGCTGTGAAGAAACTAGTCTTTCTTGAGTCAAAGCACTTCCACTGTTGTTTTTCCATGTGCGCATGCGAATCAGAGTCAAATATGGTCACAGCCTATTTGAGATCTTATTTGGGAGGCCTCCCCAGACAGGTGTAGGTCCAGTTAGACATCATCTCCCAACCATGATAGCATGGGAGGATGTTATGTTGAAATATTTTGCCAACATGTCTGCTTCGTTGTCAGCATTGCATTCACAGATAAAAGTGCACGGCCAGCAGCGGTTACAACTGTGCTGCACTGTCTCAAACCGGGGGACTGAGTGCTCATCAAGGACCACAGGCGACGACACTGGAAGCAGCGGCGCTACCAGGGTCCGTTTCAGGTTCTCCTGACCACGGAGACGGCTGTTAAGGTTGCTGGAAGGGCCACCTGGATCCACGCAGGCCACTGCAAACTCGTCCCAGCCCCCGACGACACACCTGCGGACACCGAGGTGGGAGGAGGAGACGAGGACAGAGACCAGACCAACCAGCAGGCCTAGGAGGAGTGAATCCTGGACGTCACGTCATCAACTGAGAAAGAGGTGAAATAAGCGCTCTTTCTCCACCAGTAGCAGCCAAAGCTCCAACAAGTGCTCCAAGATTGAGGATGACACCATCCAACAGGACCGACTGAAGACCATGGCACCCTCTCAGATCCCTGGGCTGTGGTTTGAGAGCAGGCCTTTATATCTTATTTCTGATGTTCATATTGATATGTGTTTCTATTTCCTGACTGCAAAGACATGCTAACACCATTGCAATTAGCTCAAATAATAGTTCATTCCTGATGTCTCAGATAACATGACTCATGTTGTCTCCCATCTTAATGACCTGCTGCATGAGGAGAAAAGCCGAGAACTTCAAGTTTCCAGAAGATTGGAGCTGGTGGTCTTGGCTGACCACTGGCAGTTGGAAATTTTCAGTTCTGAAGTTGCTAATGCCCTGGCTTACTACAATGATGGTGTTTGTCTCGCTGATGTGCTGTGTTGCTTTTTATGTTAAGGCTTTGATTAATTCTCTGATTAGGTTGAGACTGGAACAGTACATACATACAGCTACCATTTAATAAAGATGATGATGTTTCAGATTCCTCTGATTGGATTCCACCCTATAACGATGACATTGACTTCGATGACATGTGTATTTGGTGATTTCATTTCTGAGATTGTATAACCATAAATATAGCCACTTATGTTTATGTTTGTTTTGCTTGCTCAAATAACAGGATGTTCTATGTCCACAAAACAGCCTTTCCGTCACACTCCCTGTGATAGAAGTAACTCAAAGCATTGAAAGTTACTGACTGACTGATGTATGTGTGTGATGTGTACATATATATATATATATATATGTATATACTCTCGCCTGTTGAATAAAGTGATTAGGTCGTGTGATTACTGCTTCTGCAAAGACGATGCATGGAACTGTGTGTTTGGTTCCGGTCAAGCCAGTCTCCCCTGAGATCACCTGCGTCTCTCAGTGACCCTGTTGAGATCGTGGCCTGGGTGGCACCCGGACTCCTCCCACATATCCATGCAAGCATCCAGACTTAAAAAAAAACCAAAAAAAACCGGCTCTGCTTCATAATTTAGATGACCATAGAATGGCCAAAGGGGGAATTGTTGTAGAGAAATTTCATTTTGTAATGTTGTACTCTACTGTTTTGTACTGTTAATCAGAGAACCCAATAGACCTGATTCTGAGTGGTTTTCTCTATCTTGCTGTGGTCTGTGATGTTGTGACATGATGTTGTGACCAGCGCTAGGCATCAAGGCCCTGAGACTCCTCGGCTGAGGAGTCTGTGTAGTTTTCATGGGAAAAGCAAAGCTACTGTTATGTGAAAGACAGATGCTGTGTCTAGGATGGATGATGGTCTAAGTTTGCATTTTGTCTCTTTGTCTGGGTCAGACCTCTGAACACCAGCCTGGTGTCGGAGCTCTGCCTTTCAGCTGAAATATTCCATCTGCATTTCTCTTCTTTATTATTCATTGTTACTCCTTTCATTCTTTATTAAATTACAAAGACAAATCTGTTGCATCCAGACTGTTTTTGCTCGGCTCATCCAGATTTTCCACAACAGACGTCACACAGCACAAGTACTGCCGAGGAACACAGACACAGGTAAGATGCTGTGTTTGTCATCATTTTACAGGTAAGAGCCCAGAAATCACAAGCACGAGGAAATATTAGAGTAATATGACATGTATGAGCCTCAGACTGTGACATGTAGTGGTTTGGAACGTGACTTTAACGGAGACGAGTGAGGCCGCCGTAACGAGTGGAAGCTAAACATGGCGACGGGGCGCTAATAAAGTAGAAAAGGAGCTTTAAAAACGGTCTTCTAGCGGGAGAAAACGAGCAGCCGGAGATAAAATCACAAACAGGGCTGGGAGCTGAGGCTGACGAAGGAGCTGGAAGGGCTTAAAGCTCTATTTGTGTGTGTGAATGAGCGAAGGCTAACGGGACAAATGCTAACGGTAAAGTCCGCGCGCTGTGCAGCTTTGACCGACGTCAGTTTCCGGTGCTTTTTCAGAATAAGAGCAGAACGTTATATGGAACATGGGCGATCTTGTACATTTCAAAATAAGAGTTTATATGGAAGACATGATGTCAGCATTAGATTGTATAGTTATTTCTGAGCAACATAGAGTAGGACAGAGACAATAATAAATAGTGATGAGTTAAAGACAGTTAAGGTTAAGTTAAAAAGGTGAAACGGTTCATGACAGAATAAGTGAAGGTTAAAAAGAAGTTTAGTGAGAATAAATACTGCTGGTGGAAAATGTTGTTTACAGGATGGACTATTACATGTTTCATGGTTGTAATTTGAATGTTCCTGATTTGATCAACTAGAAATGAGCTCTGACTCCATGTCTCCACAGGTATCCTCAGCTTCAGGAGTCACTGAGTCTTTTCACTAAAGTCCTGCACAGAGCTGAGTATTACTGCACTGTATTACTAAGATAAGATAAGAGAATCTTTATCTGTCACGTACACAATTACACTCAGTACAAAGTGCATTGAAATGTGTTTTGTCCCAGTACCCAACTGCAATAAAAATAAAGGTTCAAGAAATACATATTCATATAATACACAGAGATAAATCAGATCAAGCAGTGGGCCACTGTTCCATATTATAGGAGGTGCCTGTGTTCAAAGCTGCCAGTGTGTAGAGCAGAGTCCAGAGACCCTCTGCTGTTTCCTGCTGAAATCCACAATCAGCTCCTTCGTTTGCAGACGTTCAGGAGGAGATGATTCTCCTGGCACCAGTTCTCCAGGAGGAGGACCTCCAACCTGTAGGCCTGATCGTCATCATGGGAGATGAGCCCCACAGCGGCTGTGTCGTCAGCAAACCTGATGATGGTGTTACTGTCTGATGTGGACACAGTCATTCAGGTACAGTGAGTACAGCAGAGGGCTCAGCATGCAGCCCCAGCAGGCCCAGCTCCAGGCAGTAGCACTGGTTTACTCCACGCCATCAGCTGCTCTCCTGTGTAAACAATGCTTCCACTCCACTCCAGTAACAAGAAGTAGCAGGAATACCACAATAAAACTCACAAAACTAGACGTGTCCACCTCCGCTCTTAAGAACACACCGAGAAAGTTATAAATAATAGTTAGAAGTGTGGATAGGTGACGATAAACAGGTGAAATAAGAACGAACAAGAGGAGCTGCTGCCACTGGCTGCCACTCAGCACGGAGCCGGAGGGAGGAAAGTTTCAGAATGTCATCACCATGGATGTGAGGGCTGTGGGGTGATGGTCACTGGGACCTCTGGACTGGGTTTTCTCTGGGACAGGCTCTATAACGGGCTTTCTAAAACAGTTGGGACTTACACAGTGTGTGAGGGAGAGGTTAAATATCCTGGTAAATACAGGCTCCAGTTGTTCAGCGCAGGCTTTAAGGACACGTCCACTAATGCCGTCTGGTCCAGCTGCCTTCCTTGCATTTCCTCTCTCAAACATCCTCCTCACGTCGTGCTCCATCACACTGAGTGTCTCCACCCCTCTGGCTGGGAGTGCAGCGGCTTGTCTGCTGTCTGACTCAAAGTGCACTAAAAAGTAGTTAAGTCCATCAGCCAGACAGTCATGGACACTCACCATGGGGGTGTGTGGAGCTTTATAGTCTGTAATGGTGTGGAGTCCCTGCCACAGTCCCTTGGAATCACACTGCTGTAATTGTGACTCCAGTTTCCATCCATATCACTGTTTAACCTCCTTCACTGCTCTGCAGACGTTGTAGGAAGCAGCCTTGTCCGTCTCCATGTCCCCAGCTACAAGCCCTGTATTGCAGGCAGCAGTGTGGGATCTCAGGGCGTTCTGGAAGGTTGCATCCACCCACAGCGTCTGGTTGGGAAACGTCCTGATGGTGGCTTTAGGTGTAGCGCAGGGCTTCAAGACCTCCGTTGCCCCGACGGATTTCCATCATTTAAAAAAATTAGGGGAAAAAATGGTAATAAGAATGTCCTTGTCATTCTACAAGAGTAAAAGGTGTATTTCTTTGTGGTTATTTCATTTCAAGCGTTTCAAATATACTGGCTGACAGCGAGGTGACATCTTCCAATCAGAACGCACGGATGATAACAGCAGGTGGGACGGGGGGCTGCAGATCAACAAATCACTTTACTTTAGCTACTAACTCGGCTAGCGGCTGGAATGAATCCGACTCGGTGGTTGTGGACGTTCTGTTTGTGGAGGACGGTACCGCAGTGGGAAACATCGAGACCTGAGTCAAAAATAAATGGAGATGGGCTTGATGAGAAGGGAGATGATGGCCTGTCCTACCGATGGTGGTGCAACAAAATGAAACAGCCAGGTGTGTGCATGTATTTAATATGTCATAAAACATTCAGTATGGTAGTGATGGTAAAAAGAAAAGTCCCGGCCCCCCACCAGTCAGATACCAAACACAAGGCTGCAGTACCTTCTCTTGAGCACACCTCATGCCTACCAGGGGCCTCGGCGACAACAACAATGTACAGGCATCAATGGCTGACCGTGTCTATGACCTTAAGGTGTCTGCTTTCATAGCTGAACATGACCTTTAGCTAACAATGTCCCAACCGTTAGTGGAGCTAATCCAAATGTGCTCCAATGATAAGAATGCACTGTCAAGACTGTCCTTATTAATTCACATGCGTCGTACCTTCAGCACCCATGGCTTAGCTGCAAACTACAAATCTGAGTTTACCTCTAAACTGCAGGGAGAACATTTCTCCTTAAACATTAATGAGGCAACAAATGAAAATATGGAACGAATTCTTAATGTCCTCATCAGATTATTTGACAAAGAGACGGGGAAAGGTGTTAAACTTCATCTTGCTTCAAGAAAAGCCGATAATATAACTCATCAGTTGGTAATAAATTATATCTTAACACCTGACACAAAAAATACATTAAATATACAACAATAAGTCAGAATAATTCTAACAAATGTTAATTTTAAGCTCAAATGACCCATTTTTTTACAAAAAGAACACCAGTTCAAAACCTATTTTTCAGTCATTAAAAATCAACCAGAATGAAGGAAATCACATCTAAAATTGTAAAAATTTCTCAGAGCAGGACCCAGAACCCCCCCTCAGCTTTCAATTGTCCCTTATATCTGAACTTATTGGGAAACAGCCGTCTCTTGTTCTTCTTGTATTGAGGAGCACATCTTCACATCCTCAGAGGTTTAAAAGTTAATATATATATTGTGTGCAACAGCAGGCTAAATAAAATGTGTTCAATCTGCGACCCAACACTGCATTGAAGTAAATACTTATCTGCAGGAATTTCAGCTGAAAATTTTTTCAGTCAGATGAAATTTTTTTGCTTTAAGCCCTGGTGTAGCGTCCTCCACTACTTTCCCAATAAATCCCACAACGCCTTCCGTAAACACGTTGATGTCTCGGGCCAAGCTGTCCCAGAACATGTCCCAGTCGGCTGAATCCAACGTGGAGGACCAACCAATCCTCTGACTGGATGGTCCTCCACGTCACTTCTTTGTGACAGCTGGTAACAGCCTCATGTAGCTCAGTTAGTGCAGCGTCTGTTTCAGCTTTAGGTGGAATATAAACGGCTGTGATGACCAAAGAAAACTCACAGGGGAGGTAGAAGGGACGGCATTTTATGGTCAGGAGCTCCAGGTTGGGTGAACAACAGTGATTCAGAGGAACAGTGTTCTCCTTGTCACACCACTTGTTCACCAGAAGACTCACTCCACCTCCCCTTGTTTTGTCCAACTCACTAGTTCTGTCTGTGTGATGAACCATGAAGAACTCTGCTGTTAGCTGGAGTTAGCTGCTAGCTCCACTGAACCCACTGTGGATCAGAACACAGGAGTTCTGGTCTCTGTTGGGCTGTGGTCTGAACTGGTTTTGGTCCTGTTGTCTGCTGGTGCTGTTGTGTTGTTGTGTGTTCAGTAGAGCAGCTGTCTGTCAGACACTGATGTGGTGTTGTGGTTGTCGTGTTCACATCATGTAAGGTCATATTGTCCTCATCAGGAGATGATGGTCGTCTGTCACTGTGTGAACATTGATTTGGATCCAGGTGACAGGTTATTGATCCACGTCCAGATTCAGCTGGAAGGAATTCAGTATTCTGGGATCTGTTGATATGTGTGTGTTATGTAGATATTTTATATTCTGTATATATGTATTTACTTCTGTGAAGTTTGTCGCTGCTGCACTTTGTTGTTTGGTCTTTTTTTATTCTGTCTTTTTATACCTTGTAAACTGCAGCTGGATGGAGTCCAGGAAAAGTTTCCCCACAGGGACAATAAAAGTCTATCTTATCATCCATGTACGTTCCAGCTGCCGGTTACCTCAACCCCAGACCTCACCTTCCAATCCTCCATCTGGTTCTGTTCCACCTGGAGACTCACCTGGGCCTCCACCTGTCCTCACACCACTCCAACCACATCACACACCTCCACCTGCCTTCCCCTCTCCCTCGTCCTCATCAGAAGTCAGTTATCAGTCTATGATCCATTCAGGTTTTAGTGTTCTTAGTGTTTCTTATTGTTGAGCAGCTTGTTCTCCACTCTCTGTAGTTTCCCATCAGCGTTCAGGTGCATTGTTTATCTCATGCAGCTCCTTCCTGTGTTGATTGTTACCAAGCTCTGGTTAGTTCCCAGTAGTATCTGTGTCTCTGCTCTGTCTACTCAGGTCAGTCTGTTTGGTCGTTAGCACAGCTGTAGTCTTGTGAACGTTCAGAGTCTTGTTGTAGTTCAGTCCTCCGTCCTGTAGTCGTCTCCTAGAGTCTTCTAGTCCTCTGTTCTCTTTATTTGGTTCCTCCTATCACTTGTATGTTTTATGTTGTAAATGAAGTATTGTTATATTCTCTGTCTGACTGTGTTCTGTTGAGTCTCTGACCTGCTCTGTAACAAACAGAGGACCTGTGCTCCTGTAAACTACAGTGATGATTGTCCTGCAGCAGAAATCTTCAACCTTGGAGCCTCTGGGACGTTTAGTCTCCAGCAGCAGCTGTGTTCACCTCTATGAGTGTTCCTGAGGAGCTCTGAGGACTGAGGGTGTAAATACAGGGAGTCCAATGATGGATGGAGAGCAGGAGTTAAGGAGTGTCAGTAAAAATGTTTAATGAGTTACCAAGAGGAAGATAAAGTCCAGGTGAGGATCAGTTCTGATGTGTTCTGTTTATTAGAGGGAGGAGCAGCTGTGCTCAGGTGATCCAGGGACAGAGTTCAAGGAGAAAACAGTCTCAGTGAGTTCAGACTCCATCTTAGCGTCAACAGAGGAGGAGAACAAGGTGAGTGTTGGTCCAACATTATTGTTGTTCTGCTGTCAGAGTCTCTCAGTCAGCTGTCTGTCTGTGGACTGGAACAGACCAGGAGGATCTGTTCATTTACCAGGTGGACTGTTGACTGGCTTTGTTCCTCTGTGTTTTACTTCCTGATCTGAAAGTTCTAACTGACTCTTCACAGACTCGTTTGTTCTGGTTCTTGTTGTGTGTCAGACTCAGTGTTGCTGGTTTAAGTCAGACTGATGAAGATCAGTGATTTGTACGACAGTTTGACGTGTCAGAGATCCACTGTAGGCGTCGTAAACATCTGGATTTGTTAGCAGAGGTGGAATATAAGGAGTCAGGAGACACAAAGTTCATTAATAAAGTCTGAATGCAGTGAATGGAGCCAGTTAAAGTCCTCATGTGGTGGTTAAAAGAATCCTGCAGTGGGATGAGGTGGAGCATCAGCTCAGGAACAGCTGTTAAACTCTGGTTCTGATCCACATCACTCTTTATGAACTGTGAAATAGAACACTGTCCTTGGCAGAGGATGTGTTCAAATAGATTTATCTATCAGTTTAAACTTTACAGTGAAACAAAGAGCCGACATCTGGACCAGAACCTTTGTTTGTTGGAGCCAAAGAGACGTTCAGGTACATCCTGTACATCTGAATGAACTCCAGAAACCATCACAGCATTTATTTCCTGGTTCTTCCTTTGGCCTCGCTCCACCTCTCCTCCACATGTCAGGAAACGTGAGCTCAGCTCTAAATGGAGGAGCAACACTGAGCAGGTGATCCAGTAACATGAGAACAGGGAGGAAACAGTCCAGCTGTGGGTTCGTTCACACTCAGTAGAGGAACACACCTGATGGTGGAGGCAGGTGAGAGTCTCAGTCACTGAGTCTGTTTTCTCTCTAAGGATGTTTTCAGATTCCACCTCTGTGGACACAAAGAACCTGAATGAAGACAAACATGAACTTTATTATTTCTGAACTGAAAAAAATTAAAACCACTAAATATTAGGATTTCTAGCTACTGTGAGAAGACATGATATTTCAAAATGCTTAAACTAATCCTTATAATCTTATTTCAAGTACAAGATGGTCTTAAATCTAGAGAAGAGCCACGATAATACAACTAAAATAAGTTGAATACATCTCAAATTAAGAAGTTGACATTAAACTTATTAAAGCAAAAATCTGTTTTTGAGTGAAACATACTGATTCTATAGCACGTCTGGTTTATTCTAAGAAACCTCAGCTTGACAATGCTGCTAAAATATAGCTTCAAATAAGTTTTCCCTGCTAATTTTAAGACCTCAATATTCTAAATATCATGTCTTATTTCAAGAAATCTGACCAAGCAAATTTTCACTTCTTCTCTTGGCAGATTTTTTTTACTTATTTCAAGGTAAAAGTGTCTTGAAATAAGTTTTTTTTCTTGTTTTGGGAGGGACATTTTTTCCAGTGTGTTCTGTTCTGGGTGTTCTTATATCACAGGAGTGTTTTCATGCTGACTGCTGAGGAGCTTCTATCTGCTGAAATGATCTTTACTAGAACACTTTCACTTTCTCCTCCATTTTAAACGGGGCAGATATTTAAAGCTGTCAGTAACTAGAGGTGTGTTGGTGCAGCAGAGACCAGGTCCAGAAGAAGGAACCACTGCTGGGTCCACCTTGATAAACTGGATCTAGAAGTGTTTAAACCACTTCCTGAACTCACAGTCAGTGTTTCTGGTTTTCCTCTCAGACTGACTCAAGTCCTCAAGATGAGTGTTTGTGAGGAGGAGGAGGAGTTTCCAGCCTCCAGCCGTCTGTCTATGAAGAGTGACCGGTCCTATGGTTTACCTCCAGACTTCAGAGAAGAACCTGGACCCTCAGACTCAAAGTAAGAACACATGAACAAACCTTTACACCTCATTTAGTTGAGGCTCCTTTGTGTTGTTAGATGTCAGTAACTAGAGGTGTGTTGGTGCAGCAGAGACCAGGTCCAGAAGAAGGAACCACTGCTGGGTCCACCTTGATAAACTGGATGTGGAAGTGTTTAAATCACTTTGTAGGACAGTTTTCCAGCAGAATGAAGAGTCTGACGTGTCAGAGATCAGCTGTAGACGTCTGGGCTTGTTAGCAGACGTGGAATCTAAGAGTCAGGAAAGTCAATATTCAGAGTGGAGTTTGTAAATGCAGTGAAGAGAATGAGTGAAGGCTTCATGTGGGGGTCAGATGGATCCTGCAGTGGGACGTGATGTTTGCTGTGGTCACAGTAAAGAAGAAACAGACAGTTCTGTTGTGATTGATGTGAACAGAAACATGTTTGTGTTTGAGCAGACAGAGAGCAGAGTTTCCAGCCTCCAGCCGTCTGTCTATGAAGAGTGACTGGTCCAATAATCAACCTCTAAACTTCAGAGAAGAACCTGGACCCTCAGACTCAAAGTAAGAAAGTGTTTGTGCTGTAAAGTGACCTGATGAAGATGATGGTTTAGGATGGAGGAAGATGCTCTGCTGAAACAGTCACACAGTGGTCAGAATGCAGAACTCTTCCAGACTGAGGTGGATCCTGGTCTGGGTTTTATCATCATTTCTGCTGTGAGTTGAAAGTGAAGCAGAGTGACGGTAGAAGAGTGAAGACCAGGAGCAGCTGTCTGTGATGGAAGGCTGTTACTGTGAAGCTGCTGCTCAAAGGGTTCAGTTTGTATTAACAGCAAACTGCAGGCAGATCAGTCAGAGTGGAATCAGACAGCTGGTAGGAAAGAAGTGAGTGGAGTTAGAAATAAAGGAAGCAGCTGGACTCAGACAGAACAGTAGCCTCACTCTGACTGTTCTCTGGGAGCATCTGAGCTTCACTGTTGGTCACATGTGGATGTTGTTCTCCAGATGATCTGAGTGATGAATCAATGTGTTGACAGAGTGATGAAGAGGAGGGGAGCTTCTGAGGAGGAGCAGCCGTCCTGCTGTGCTTCATGTCAGGACGTCCTGAAGGATCCAGTCTCTACCAGCTGTGGACACTGGTTGTGCAGACAGTGCATCACCTCATACTGGGACCAGTCTGCTCCATCAGGACACTCCTCCTGTCCCCAGTGTGGAAAAAGAGCCAGAAGCAGAGCTGGACTGGAGACAGTCAGTCAGAGCAGCTGTGGACAAAGTAAGACTGAACATGTGCTGATGGACTGATGTGTGAAAAGTGACCTTGTTGTTGTGTTGTGTTGTCCACACATGAAAGGTTGGTGTGTTTGTTTGTGTGGTCTGTGAGCAGATGCTGGTCTGGAGGAGGTTCTGCAGGAACATAAGATGAGTGTGAGGAGGAGATGTGAACATGTGACTGAAGGAAGTGATGAAACAGGAGGTGGAACCCTCCTCAACAGGGTCTACACTGAGCTGTACATCACAGAGGGACACAGTGGAGAGGCTGATAGCCAACATGAGGTGAGGCAGCTGGAGACGGCTTCCAAGAAGAGCCTCCATGACACTCCCATCAAGTGCCAGGACATCTTCAAAGCCTTCCCTGAGCAGCAGACAGCCATCAGAGTGGTCCTGACCAACGGCGTGGCTGGCGTGGGAAAAACCTTCTCAGTGAGGAAGTTCAGTCTGGACTGGGCAGAGGGCCGAGAAAACCAAGATGTCTTCCATCCAGCATTACAGAAGGTGACAGCAGAGAAGCTGGCTGTCTGGAAACTGTTGTTCATCTTTGACGGTCTGGATGAAAGCAGACTTTCACTGGACTTCACCAACAGGGAGGTTGTGTCTGACGTCAGCCACAAGTCATCGCTGGACGTCCTGCTGACAAACCTCATCCAGGGGAATCTGCTTCCCTCGGCTCTGGTCTGGATCACTTCCCGCCCTGCGGCAGCCAATCAGATCCCTCCTGAACATGTGGACAGGTTGACAGAAGTACGAGGCTTCACCGACCACCAGAAGGAGGAGTACTTCAGGAGGAGGTTCAGTGATGAAGAGCTGTCCACAAGAATCATCTCCCACATGAAGACATCCAGGAACCTCCACATCATGTGTGGACTCCCAGTGTTCTGCTGGATCACTGCTGTAGTTCTGGAGCACATGTTGAGCACAGAGCAGAGAGGAGAGCTGCCCAAGACCCTGACCGACATGTTCTCACACTTCCTGCTGGTTCAGACACACAGGAAGAAGCTCAAGTACCATGAGGGACATGAGACCAGTCCACAGGAGCTGACGGAGGCCGACAGGGAAGTTCTCCTGAGGCTGGGGAGGCTGGCCTTTGAACATCTGGACAAAGGAAACATCATGTTCTACCAAGAAGACCTGGAGCAGTGTGGTCTGGATGTGACAGAGGCCTCGGTGTTCTCAGGAGTCTGTACACAGATCTTCAGAAGAGAGTGTGTGATGTTCCAGAAACCAGTCTACTGCTTTGTTCATCTGAGCATTCAGGAGTTCCTGGCTGCAGTCTACATGTTCCACTGTCACACCAGCAGGAACACTAAGGTGGTGAAGAAGTTCCTGGGAGAAGACTACAAGAACTCATCCCTGAATGTTTTCCTGAACAGAGTCATGTATAAATCCTTTGAAAGTAGAAATGGTCACCTGGACCTGTTTGTTCGCTTCCTTCATGGCCTCTCTGTGGAGTCCAACCAGAGACTCTTAGGAGGTCTGCTGGGTCGGACAGAGAACCATCCAGAAACCATCCAGAGAGTCATCAAGAACCTGAAGAAGATGAACAGTGGTGGAACGTCTCCAGACAGAAGCATCAACATCTTCCACTGTCTGATGGAGATGAAGGATCTCTCAGTCCATCAGGAGATCCAAGAGTTCCTGCAGTCAGAGAACAGATTAAAGAAGAAACTCTCTGATATCCAGTGCTCAGCTCTGGCCTACATGCTGCAGATGTCAGAGGAGGTTCTGGATGAGTTGGACCTGAACAAGTACAACGCATCAGATGAGGGACGACTGAGACTGATTCCAGCTGTGAGGAACTGCAGAAAGGCTCGGTGAGTCCAGATGTGATGAACATGATCAGTCAGTAGATCAGTGGTTCAGTTCTCCAGATGTTCTCTCCAGAACATGTCATTATTCTCAGAGCTCCACTGGTTTATTTCAAACTTGATGTCAGCTGAGTTCAGTCTCAGATGTTCTTGAGCTGCTTCAAACGCTGTGGAGAAGTAGATGTTTGATGTTGTGGTGTTTGAAGCTGATAAATCAATGAACAGTTTGTTCTTGTGCTTCTTCCTTTGGCTGATGGAGGAAACATGCAGATCTGCTGAGACACATGAAGAACTGTAGAGGTTCTGATGTGGAGGCAGTGAAGTTGTGATGACATGAGGAGGTTGTGAGATCAGTCTTCTGACCAGACCAACAGCTTTAATGTGATGATTTCACTCTGTAGAGTTTAACATCACATCTGGATGATGAACCAACATTTCTGAGCTCTGACACAAATGATTGATGGATTATTGATGTCCCTGATGTCAGATGGATTTAATCAGTTTGACTTCTGAGCTTTTATTTCAGATGATTCTAGTTTGTATTGAATTAAACTGTATTGTTCTTTGTCATCAGTGCTCCATGTAATATTCAGTTTCTACCTTTCAAACACTCAGAACTTGTTTCTGACATGTTCTGATTGATCAATAATACTTGTAAGGGTTGATGCCAATCATTTGAGTTGGACAAAGAGGACTTTTACTGGTACTTACAGATGGGCCTCTAGTTTTTCCAGGAAATAGGGAGCACTGATTGAGTTGAACCCTGAAGAAGAACACAGATACTTATTGATGCGTACAATTCAGAACATTCTAAAGCCTCTGTAGACAAACTACATCAGGGTCTGACTTCAATGAACAACAATCAGCTGTCTGTAAAGCAACGCTGGGAAACAGATAGGAACATAGCATTAGCAGAAGGAGAGTGGCATCAAGCATGGTTAGCTCAGTGTTCCACCACTGACTCCTTCTTTTGGACAGATTTCTGTTGGAAACATGTGATCCGTTCTTTCTAACAGCCTCCCAAAAGTCCAGATCTAGTGGGTCCCTGTGTTGTTGCTGGAGGGATGTGGATCGGCTTCAGCCGACCAGGCTCTCATCTTTAGCTCACGTCCACATATTCAGCCTTTCTGGAAGGGAGTGGGACATTTAAGATCAGAGACTCTGGACCTGAAAGCACATTTGTCTTTTCCTTTCCTCTAGCTGGGAAAAATCCCCAGTGATCTGTGTCAAAGAGACAAATAGCCTCTGGTAGGACAAAGATATTTATGGCTGCAGGCTAGAAAGCCAGAACAAAGTGCTGCTTCAGAGGACACCCCCACCACTGCCCTTCTTCTTCAGATAATCAAGTCCATCAGCTCAGTGGAGAAGATGACATCCTCAGTGGGACTCCAGAAAGAGAAGGGGGATCAATACTGGGAAGAATGGGACTGCTGTAGCTCTCTGGACTCTTAACAATCACGTCTTTAGTTCTCTGAGTGAAGCTTTATGGAAACAGGAGCTTTGTACCTGGATCCTCCTGCCTTGGCTCACTCACATCTGTTTTTTCAGGCCTCAGTTGTTGGATTTTTGTTGTTGTTTATTGCAGAAAGTGAAGAGATAAAAAGTGTTGAACAAGTTCTTCAGAAGCTCCAAAAGAAGGTTGAGGACCAAAGTTGAGCCAGTCGTCTGTCATCACATCACAATATGTCCTGGTGTTGATCTTTACTGGTGTCCAGGTGTGATGTTGTCCAGGATCAGTTCCATTGTGTAGCGTTTGACAGCAGACTGTAGATGTTCAGGGATGGAGGTGAAGCTGACAGCAGCAGGTCCACAGCAGAGACATCATCATCTTTGTACTGGAACTGTTGACTGAGCTCAACTCAGTCCCAACATCCTGAATTTCAGTAGAAACTCTGAATGTTCTCAGCAGGAAGCAGGAAGTGTCGTCTCTCATCACAACATGTTCTATCATTTATGTGTCATGACAGACTTTCTTACTGTGGACTCTCAGAGATTCACTGTGAAGTCGTGGCCTCAGCTCTGAAGTCCAACCCCTCCCATCTGACTGAACTGGACCTGAGTGAAAACTACGACCTGAAGGATCCTGGAGTGAAGCGTCTTTGTGATGGACTGAAGAGTCCAAACTGTAAACTGGAGACTCTCAGGTCAGTTCACTGACTGTTGGTGAATTTATTCTCTTCACATTGTTGACTGAAGTTTTAGGTTTGCTTTGATAAATGTTGAGGATGTTTGTGAAAAGAGTCTGAAGACATTTTAGTTTGTTGAAGCGTCTGTGAATAAATGTCCTGATCAGCTGACTGCAGGGATCCAAGATGGAGGACAGAATCCACAGTCCTGCTGTGTGTCTGAATGTAAAGCTGATGTGAAAGTGATGTGAGGCTTCAGCAGTCTGACTTCCACACATCCAGTCAGGATGTTTGTGTTTCCACAGTGTTTGTGCTGCAGTGGAGCCTCAGGAACTCAGAGAGACACATCTGATGGATCATCACTGATCTGATCTACATCTTTTATTCTTTATTCAGATTGAGGTGGTGCGGTTTGACAGAGATCAGCTGTGATTCTCTGGTCTCAGCTCTGAAGTCCAACCCCTCCCATCTGGAACATCTGGACCTTAGTGAAAACAAAGACCTGTATGATCCAGGAGTGAAACATCTGTGTGGTTTTGTGGAGAGTCCAGACTGCAGCCTGAAGACTCTGAGGTCAGACATCATGTTTAGTTTGTGTGCTGAGATGAATGTGATGTAAAGTTGTGGTGACACTAAGCTGCAGCCATCAGGCTGATCTTCTACTGATCCACACTGAGGATCTTCATGCTGACGTCTGCTTTCTTCTTCTCTCTTTAGTCCTTTGACTGTGGAACACAAATGTTGAGCTGCACATTAGAAAGAACCAGAACCAGAACCAGAACCATCCTCCAGTGAACTGACAGCAGAACCTAGCGTTAGCTTTCCATCATTGATGAAGCTGTCATATGGAGCTAAACCAGACAGAACAGGTCGTCACTGAAACAACAGTTTGGCTTTTGAAGGTTTCTAATGAGGTTTTATTGATTTAGTTTGACTGATTTATTTCAATACACAGATAAAACATCCAACTGAGGAGATGCTTTTCAGTTCCACCTCATTTTCCCCTGACATCCTAGCGTGCCATCTGACCAGACCACTACACATCCATGTCCACATGAGGACCCACACCCTTTCCTTCCTACCTACCTTAGATAACACAGACTCACCTACATGCCTGTAGCAACATTTCCATCTACTACCACATGGAGCCACTGGAAGTCCTTTAACGTGACTTTAAATCATAATCTTCAGGGTTTTTCTTCATGTCGCTGCTTTTAAAGACATTTTTTCTGCTCAAAGTTTTTCTCCAGTGGTTCAAAGTTGTGTTTTCAATGACAACCTGCACTGTCTCTGTTTTAGCTCCATACTAATCCAGCAGCACCAGAGTCCTGGTTGAAATGTGTCCATGGTTCCAGAACATGAAGGTCTTCTAGAGTCTGGAGCCTGGTCTTGTCCTGGTTTCCTTCCTGTGTGTTTGTGTGACTCTGAGCAGGAAGTGAAATAAATGTCCGAGTGTTTTTCCTGGTGTTTGCTGCTCAGCATCAGTTTGTATGGATGGAGCCGCTGGTGGAGCTGCAGAGTTTCAGAGCTGAAGTCACTCCGTGTTGATTGGAGCAGCAGCATGTTGTCATTAATATGAATGAGAGCTCTTCTTCTCTGGTTCTGTTGGACTGTTGGAAGCTGCTTCCTGTTGGCTTCAGCTGTTTGGAGTTTCCATTTGATCAACTTGTACATTGAGAAGCTTCTTCAGCTCTGAACACATGATGGACCTCTGGATGGTTTCAACAAGGAACTCTGTCTCCTCAACTCACTTCTTTTATTCTTTATTCAGATTGCAGTACTGCGGTTTGTCAGAGATCAGCTGTGATTCTCTGGCCTCAGCTCTGAAGTCCAACCCCTCACATCTGGAACATCTGGACCTGAGTGACAACAACCTGTATGATCCAGGAGTGAAACATCTGTGTGGTTTTGTGGAGAGTCCAGACTGCAGCCTGAAGACTCTGGGGTCAGTTCACTGACTGTCTGTTACTGTTGTAGATCTGATGTGTTTAATGACGACTGAAGCTCATCTATGTTCCAACAGAACTTCCATCCATGAAGCTGTAAATCTGCTCTGGGCCACATTTTCTGTTTGTGTCCTAAATTCAGTTTGTTGAGACCAAAGTGGAGTGTTTGCATCAGGAAGTGTAGAAAATGTTCCTGTTGGTTGTTGAAGGAAATGAATGTTTGTAATTAGAGCTGAAGAGTCACATGTGGATCCAGAAGATCCTCTGAACTCAGATCAGTTAGAAGAGACTAAGTTTGAGCTGCACATTCAGAACCTGAACACATCTGATGGATCATCACTGATCTGATCCACATCTTTTATTCTTTATTCAGATTGTTTAACTGCGGTTTGTCAGAGATCAGCTGTGATTCTCTGGTCTCAGCTCTGAAGTCCAACCCCTCCCATCTGGAACATCTGGACCTGAGCTGGAACAACCTGAAGGATTCATCAGTGAAACATCTGGAGGATCTTGTGGAGAGTCCAGACTGCAGCCTGAAGACTCTGAGGTCAGTAGAAGGTTCCAGTCAGTCAGTTTTCTACTAAACAGTCAGTATCAGAGCAAAGATCCAGTGTCTCCTGTAAACCTGCAGCTTCTCAGTGAAGCTGTGAAGCAGAATGGAGACAGACTCCAGGACTGGACAGGAACACAGAGACAGCAGTCAGCCAATCAGAGGAGCCACAAGCTGGTTGTCATCATGTGTTTGAGTGGATGTGAAGCCCACTGTTGTTGTTGTGTTGATGTGTTGAGGACATGAAGCTGATTCCAGCTGACAGCCTTCCAGATGTGCACAGACAGTGGTCCTCCTCCATCAGAGTGTCCATCACATCTGATCTGACTGCTTGTTGTCTCATGTCAACAGTGATCAGCTGATCAGGTCCTGCTGCTCTTTCTACTGATGATCAGCTGATCAAACTCATTGATCTCCTCTGGTCTCTCTTCTTCTCTCTGCAGATGGAAGCTGTTCTGATCAGGACGGTGTCTGTTGGAGAGGATGAAGTGTGTCCTGATGATCCAGAGGTTGAAGCAGCAGCAGCAGCTGGTGTGTAGAGACTCTGACTGGTCCATGTTACTGGGAGGTGGACTGGGAACCAGTGTAAAGTGTGTTGTTCCCACTGTGTAGTTTAGTGCTGCAGCTCCACACTGTGGATGATGGAGAAGTTCAGTTGATGTAGACATGATCCGTTGGAGGCTGATGTCCGGTTCAGAGGGCAGCCTGCATGTCAGAGTGTCAGGAAGTTTCAGGATGTTTGTGTCAGAGCAGGATTCTAGTTGAGTGGACTTTCTATTTCCAGCTGCAGTCCAACTGGTTCAGCTTCTCTACCTGCAACACATTGAGCTGATGAGAACAAAGAGTCCTGGAAACATGTGGCTGATGAATGAAAGCCCTCCGATAGGGTCCCAGCTGGAAGAGTTGTGTCATATCACTGTTAGATTTCCTGTCATCTCATCAACAGGCAGCAAACAGAGGCTGGTTCATGAACACAGACTCTGGTTCTGAGCTGGAGATCCACATCTGGTCCTCTCTGACTGACATCTGCCCACCTGGAGCCTCACTTCCAGGGTTTCATGTGTTTCTGGGAGTTTTCCAGCGTCGTCTTTTAGCTTTGTGCTTCTGCTAGCATCACCTGATTGTTGGTAATAATCCAGTGGAAGCTTTTTAACACATGTATGAACCATAATCCTGACTCATGTGGTCGCTAACAATAAGAGCCTTTAACCTTTAAATAAAGTCTGTCTTCTCTTCTGTTGGAGCTGATGGTTGTCATGACTTTGGTTGAACTTGTTTTCCTCCAGTGAAACATCCGAGGGATAAACACCACTAACCGTCCATCAGCTGCTCTTTTACAGCTCAGTCCATGTTTTCCTCTTTACTTTATTCATGTATGTATCATGGCTCATTTATTGTGGCCACTGATTGCTTCATTTCTACCAGATCATTTCCAGACGCTGCAGTTAAAGTTCTGTCACATGTGTGGAAACTCTGAAATGTAACAGCGCCCTCTGGTGGCCACGCTTCATCACTACAATCATTTCTATTTTACTGTTGAATCCCTTCACCAAACGTCCAACACTAAAGCACTTCCGGTCATTGGCCACCAGAGGGCAGGAAATCACACCTTCTGTATTGATGTATTTTCAAAGTAAAGCAGAGACTGACTCCATCAAGCTCTGTGATGTAACTGATATCTACATTAGATGTAAAGATGGAAAGCTTTTTTTACACCACAGATCCTCCTGACTCTTCCACATATCTTTGTCTGATATTTACAATTGTTTGGTAGTCTTAAACATTGAAGTGGGGAATATGTGCAACAACATTACGAATTTGAAAAGGAGGCAAATACTTTTTCATGGCACTGTACATTAGAGTACATCAGTCTTTATTCTTTAGATTGACAAAAAAATAAAATAAATAAATAAATAAACTACTAACTGGTTGTTAATTTTGTGTGTGTCCCCCAAAACCTAACAACTGGTTGTTTTAAGTGCATGTCCCAGTTTAACCTAACAACTGGTTGTTCTTATTGTGTGTGTCCCCTCTAAACCTAATAACTGGTTCTTATTAGTGTGTGTCCCCCTTAAACCTAATAAGTGGTTGTTATGAGTGTGTGTCCTCCTTAAACCTAATAACTGGTTGTTATTAGTGTGTGTCCCCCTTAAACCTAATAACTGGTTGTTATTAGTGTGTGTCCCTCTAAACCTAATAACTGGTTGTTATTAGTGTGTGTCCCCCTAAACCTAATAACTGGTTGTTATTAGTGTGTGTCCCCCTTAAACCTAATAACTGGTTGTTATTAGTGTGTGTCCCCTTAAACCTAGTAACTGGTTGTTATTAGTGTGTGTCCCCCTAAACCTAATAAATGCTTTTTATTAGTGTGTGTCCCCCTAAACCTAATAAATGCTTTTTATTAGTGTGTGTCCCCCTAAACCTAATAAATGCTTTTTATTAGTGTGTGTCCCCCTAAACCTAATAAATGCTTTTTATTAGTGTGTGTCCCCTTAAACCTAATAACTGGTTGTTATTAGTGTGTGTCCCCCTTAAACCTAATAACTGGTTGTTATTAGTGTGTGTCCCCCTAAACCTAATAACTGGTTGTTATTAGTGTGTGTCCCCCTAAACCTAATAACTGGTTGTTATTAGTGTGTGTCCCCCTAAACCTAATAACTGGTTGTTATTAATGTGTGTCCCCCTTAAACCTAATAAATGCTTTTTATTAGTGTGTGTCCCCCTAAACCTAATAACTGGTTGTTATTAGTGTGTGTCCCCCTTAAACCTAATAACCGGTTGTTATTAGTGTGTGCCCCTCTAAACCTAATAACTGGTTGTTATTAGTGTGTGTCCCCCTTAAACCTAATAACTGGTTGTTATTAATGTGTGTCCCTCTAAACCTAATAACTGGTTGTTATTAGTGTGTGTCCCTCTAAACCTAATAACTGGTTGTTATTCGTGTGTGTCCCCCTTAAACCTAATAACTGGTGGTTATTAGTGTGTGTCCCTCTAAACCTAATAACTGGTTGTTATTAGTGTGTGTCCCTCTAAACCTAATAACTGGTTGTTATTCGTGTGTGTCCCCCTTAAACCTAATAACTGGTGGTTATTAGTGTGTGTCCCTCTAAACCTAATAACCGGTTGTTATTAGTGTGTGCCCCTCTAAACCTAATAACTGGTTGTTATTAGTGTGTGTCCCTCTAAACCTAATAACTGGTTGTTATTAGTGTGTGTCCCTCTAAACCTAATAACTGGTTGTTATTCGTGTGTGTCCCCCTTAAACCTAATAACTGGTGGTTATTAGTGTGTGTCCTCCTTAAACCTAATAACTGGTTGTTATTAATGTGTGTCCCTCTAAACCTAATAACTGGTTGTTATTCGTGTGTGTCCTCCTTAAACCTAATAACTGGTTGTTAATAGTGTGTGTCCTCCTTAAACCTAATAACTGGTTGTTCTTCGTGTGTGTCCCTATAAACCTAATAACTGGTTGTTATTCGTGTGTGTCCCCTTAAACCTAATAACTGGTTGTTATTAGTGTGTGTCCCCTTAAACCTAATAACTGGTTGTTATTAGTGTGTGTCCCCCGTTAAACCTAATAACTGGTTGTTATTCGTGTGTGTCCCCTCTAAACCTAATAACTGGTTGTTATTAGTGTGTGTCCTCCTTAAACCTAATAACTGGTTGTTATTAGTGTGTGTCCCCCTTAAACCTAATAACTGGTTGTTATTAGTGTGTGTCCCCCTTAAACCTAATAACTGGTTGTTATTAGTGTGTGTCCCCCGTTAAACCTAATAACTGGTTGTTATTCGTATGTGTCCTCCTTAAACCTAATAACTGGTTGTTAATAGTGTGTGTCCCCTCTAAACCTAATAACTGGTTGTTATTAGTGTGTGTCCCCCTCTAAACCTAATAACTGGTTGTTATTAGTGTGTGTCCCTCTAAACCTAATAACTGGTTGTTATTAGTGTGTGTCCCCCTAAACCTAATAACTGGTTGTTATTAGTGTGTGTCCCCTCTAAACCTAATAACTGGTTGTTAATAGTGTGTGTCCCCCTTAAACCTAATAACTGGTTGTTATTAGTGTGTGTCCCCCTTAAACCTAATAACTGGTTGTTATTAGTGTGTGTCCCCCTTAAACCTAATAACTGGTTGTTATTAGTGTGTGTCCCCCTAAACCTAATAACTGGTTGTTATTAGTGTGTGTCCCCCTAAACCTAATAACTGGTTGTTATTAGTGTGTGTCCCCTCTAAACCTAATAACTTGTTATTAGTGTGTCCCCCTTAAACCTAATAACTGGTTGTTATTAGTGTGTGTCCCCCCTAAACCTAATAACTGGTTGTTATTAGTGTGTGTCCCCTTAAACCTAATAACTGGTTGTTATTGAGTGTGTGTCCCCTCTAAACCTAATAACTGGTTGGTATTGGTGTGTGTCCCCTAAGAAACGCCTATTAACTGGTTGTTATTAGTGTGTGTCCCCTTAAAACTAATAACTGGTTGTTATTAAATGTCCCCTAAACTATTAACTGGTTGTTATTAGTGTGTGTCCCCTCTAAACCTAATAACTGGTTGTTATAGTGTGTGTCCACCTAAACCTATTACTGGTTGTTATAGTGTGTGTCCCCTTAAACCTAAAAACTGGTTGTTACTAGTGTGTGTCCCCCTAAACCTAATAACTGGTTGTTATTAGTGTGTGTCCCCTCTTAAACCTAATAACTGGTTGTTATTAGTGTGTGTCCCCCTTAAACCTAATTACTGGTTGTTATTAGTGTGTGTCCCCTCTAAACCTAATAACTGGTTGTTATTAGTGTGTGTTGTTAGTTATTAGTGTGTGTCCCCTCTAAACCTAATAACTGGTTGTTATTAGTGTGTGTCCCCCTTAAACCTAATAACTGGTTGTTATTAGTGTGTGTCCCCTTAAACCTAATAACTGGTTGTTATTAGTGTGTGTCCCCCTTAAACCTAATAACTGGTTGTTATTAGTGTGTGTCCCCCTTAAACCTAATAACTGGTTGTTATTAGTGTGTGTCCCCCTTAAACCTAATAACTGGTTGTTATTAGTGTGTGTCCCCCTTAAACCTAATAACTGGTTGTTATTAGTGTGTGTCCCCCTTAAACCTAATAACTGGTTGTTATTAGTGTGTGTCCCCCTTAAACCTAATAACTGGTTGTTATTAGTGTGTGTCCCCCTTAAACCTAATAACTGGTTGTTATTAGTGTGTGTCCCCTTAAACCTAATAACTGGTTGTTATTAGTGTGTGTCCCCTTAAACCTAATAACTGGTTGTTATTAGTGTGTGTCCCCCTTAAACCTAATAACTGGTTGTTATTAGTGTGTGTCCCCCCTAAACCTAATAACTGGTTGTTATTAGTGCGTGTCCCCTTAAACCTAATAACTGGTTGTTATTAGTGTGTGTCCCCCTTAAACTTATAACTGGTTGTTATTAGTGTGTGTCCCCCTTCAACCTAATTTTTATTTAACCTTTATTTAACCAGATAAAGACCCATTGAGATCAAGACCTCTTTCACAAGGGTGACCTGGCCAAGAGAGGCAGCAGCAAACATCAAAGTAAACAATAACACAAACAACAATAACAACACACATTAAAATATTAAATGCAAATAATAAGATACATAAAATACTGGAGTCATATTTACAGTAAAAATTTAAAAACACAGGCACTGTTCAAAGGATTTCCGTTATCGATTCCTTAAAATCGGCGGAAAGCCTCCAATGAAACAAATTTTGACAATTTCAGTTCAGATTGGAGGGCAATCCAAGAAGAGGGGGCTGAGTAACTGAAAGCTTTTTTACCCATTTCAGTTTGAACACGATGAACCGAGAGATGCAAAATATCATAGGAACGTAGAGCATAACAGCTTCTAGTTCTCAGAAGAAGAGTGCGCAAATAAGTGGGACCCATGCCAAGAAGTGCTTTGTAAACCAAAGTCATCCAGTGTGTATATCGCCTTGCACTCAAGGAAGGCATGCCAGCTTTAGCGTACAATTCACAATGGTGAGTGAGGCGGCTACAGCCAGTAATAAACCTCAGAGCACAGTGATAGACTGGAGTCAAGGACTGTAGGCAGCTGGCAGAAGCACACATATATACAACATCGCCATAATCGAGTATTGGCAAAAAAGTAGCTGACATCAGAAGCTTCCAAGCTCTGAGGGAAAAACATGACCTGTTTCTATAGTAGAAACCAAGCTTTACCTTTAATTTGGAGATTACATTTTTGACATGGACTTTGAGAGAAAGGTCCTCATCAATAGTTAATCCCAGATACTTGTAAGAACTGACCAGCTCTAGAGTTTTACCATGTGCAGTTCTAATTGAGGGGATATCCTGCGAGCAAACAGAAGAGTTTGAAAAAAGCATCAGTTTTGATTTTTCTGCATTTAAAACCATTTTCCGTTTTTCCAGACGAAACTGCACGGCATCAAAAGCAGACTGCAAGAATTCAAATGCCTGCGCAATCGAGTGTGAACAGCAGTAAATTACAGAATCATCCGCGTAAAGATGATATGAAGCATTTGGCAAGTTTGCACACAAATTATTAATATAGATTGTAAATAGAATGGGTCCTAAGACTGAGCCTTGGGGTACACCTTTTGTGACCTCAAGAAAGGTAGAATTAACTCCAGCCATTTGAACACACTGTGTCCCATTTCTCAAGTACTCAGAAAACCAAGAGGCGGCTTGTTTGGAGATGCCAATCTTGAGGAGAATACTTGAGGTAATACTCAGCACATTGCACTCGAGTAAAGGTACTCAGTGACTCCTGAAGCTGAGGATACCTGTGGAGACATGGAGTCAGAGCTCCATCTGCTGGTGGTGTGTTGGTGCTGCAGCTTCTCTCATCTCTGTGGATCTCTGAGTCTCTGTGCTCTGAAATCACAGCATCATACAGAGCATCAGCAGCACGGAGCATGTAAGGTTATAATTGCATGGTTTTAATAATAATAGATCTAAAGTTGGCCGGTCTGAAACTCCAGGGCTGGAAATGAGTCCCACTCTGAACCTGTTGGAGGCAGAAACATCAGACTGTCAACCTGAGGGGAGGGGGACACCGTCTGTGGTGAGGGAGAAACTGTCAGCTTTGGATAGGGTGGATTTGGTGCCCATAAGGAGGAGCTTTGTCACTGTTAAGTTTAAGGAAGTTGGAACCAGGATTTGAGTTCTGAGAGGCAGTGGGTGAGGGAGGAAGGAGGGAGAGGAGAGTGGAGTTGGGTTTACTGGACAGATAGAGCTGGGTGTTAGGGCTGGGCGATACATCGATGTCAAAATAATATCGATATATTTTTAAATGTGATATGGAATTAGACTATATCGTATATGTCGCCCCTGCCTGCCCCTCCTCTTTCATACACAGAGGGTGGAGGGGCAGGAAGAGACACTCCGGCACCCTTCAACAAGCATGGAGGAAGCACCAGAGACAAGAAAGAAAAAGCAGTGGCTCAGTTATTTGGAGATGGTTCGGTTTTAAAGCATCAGATGAGCAACAAAATCACGTTACATGTATGGAGCGCAATGAACAAGTTACAGCCAGGGGTGGAAGCGCTACCAATCTTTTTCACCACCTAAAACAAACTCAACTCAAACTGCAGTGTGAAGCTGCAGAAGCCACAAGCCATCGACCACGACCTGAAAAAGGCCCGAAACAAAGCCCACTGCAAGTCGCATTTTCCCGCAGCGTGTCCTCCGAAAGGGTTTTCAGCTGCAGTGGCAGCATCGTGACCTGCCACAGAGCATCTCTGAAGCCGGATGCTGTTGACAGCCTGGTGTTTCTCACACAAAATCTTTAAAAGAAGAAGGACATGCTCATCTGTCTTCTAATGTCTACCTCAAGACAACACTACTGTTATCAAGTAGAAAAAGAGAGGGGAATGTTTACTGAGTTGATAGTCTGCTTCTTTTTTTGAGTAGAATTCGCTCCTTAATCGATCCTAAATGTATATTATAGTTGAATTTATCCACACATAACTTACTGTAACATGATTTGGGGAGCTGCATGTCAAACACATCTGAATAACATTTTATTGATACAAAAGAAATTTCTAAGAACTATGAATTTTTCAAATAGATTTTCTTCATCTGCTCCTCTCTTCAGGAACATTCTGACAGTATGTAATGTTAACATCTGTTGCATTTGTCTCTTCATGTATAAATATGTATTTATACATGTGTGTCCAACGTCGTGCTCAAACCTTGTAATAATTTTCCACATATTCTTCAGACGTTCATGTCGACTCCACCAGACATTGCAAAGACTTGATCTGCCTTTTTGTAGAACTTCAGTCAGACAAAGTACAGTCAAGCATAGAGGACCTTACCTCTGGAACCATTTATCTCCTGCTCTAAAGACTAGATCCACATTTGACTCTTCTAAAAGACAGCTGAAAAGAAAGTTAATACAGACATAATTTTGGACAGTTATAAATTTCTTTGTGTCTGATGTTTTGAAGATGTAAAACATTGACTTACCTGCTCACGCATGTTGACGTTGAAAATGACTTTGGGGAGGTGGTCTTATGGGACCTGATGGTGTTCTCACTCTCTCCTGCACAGTATGTTCTTTTAACCATTGTATAATTAGGGCCCGAGCACTACAGTGCAAGGACCTTATTAGGGCCCGAGCACTACAGTGCAAGGACCCTATTGTTCCTGTAGTGTTTCTTTGGCTGTTTCCTTTTCTTAAGCCACTTTGAACCCCAAATTGACCGCCTAAACATGCTCAAAAACTCCCCAAATTTGGCCCACACATCAGGACTGGTGAAAAATTTGATATTTTGGGGGAATTACACATATGAATGGCAAAATGACTCAATAGCGCCACCTTGAAAATTGGGCTTTACTGGAGTTAATACGGCTAGTTTCACGTAAACTCATGAAATTTGGTACACAGGTACAGTAGCCCGAGACAAAAACATTCCTGCTTTTAAAATTACAGAAAAGGCTCAACGGCGCCCCCTAGAGCACAAAGTGTGCAGGCATTGGAATTTAACAAATTCCTCCCAAGATTTTTATCCGATCTTCACCAAATTCGCTGTGTGGCATCTAGACCCATCCAGGATGAAAAGTTATTAAAATCTCGTGGCTACGTCACACGGTGTGGGCGTGGCATGGCGGCCATTTTGAACAAAATCGCCATGTGGAACGAAATGGGTTTTGGAGGTGAAGGGATCCATGTAATATCACCAAATCCACACAAATCTTCATTAATCTCAAGAACTAATATTTAATAGACAATTCAGGAATGGACGTGGTCAAACGGCTCCACAGCGCCCCCTACAAATATTCAAATACTCATATAAAATCAGTGCTTTATCCTACAAACATGAAATTTGGTACATACATATAGTATCCCAAGACCAACAGATTTGCACAGTCGAAATTCCAATCGGCTCTACGGCGCCCCCTAGACAAGGTCGTGTGGACAGGAGTGCGGTGAGGAGTGAGGGCCCGCCCTACGCTGCTTGCAGCTTTAATTTTTTATTGCAATTGGGTACTGGGACAAAACACATTTTACTGCAATTTTGCACTGTGTGTAATTGTGTACGTGACAGATAAAGATTCTCTTATCTTATCGTAGTAATACAGTGCAGTAATACTCAGCTCTGTGCAGTACTTTAGTGAAAGGACTCAGTGGCTCCTGAAGCTGAGGATACCTGTGGAAACATGGAGTCAGAGCACATTTCTAGTTGATCAAATCAGGAACATTCAAATTACAACCATGAAACATGTAATAGTCCATCCTGTAAACAACATTTTCCACCAGCAGTATTTATTCTCACTAAACTTCTTTTTAACCTTCACTTATTCTGTCATGAACCGTTTCACCTTTTTAACTTAACCTTAACTGTCTTTAACTCATCACTATTTATTATTGTCTCTGTCCTACTCTATGTTGCTCAGAAATAACTATACAATCTAATGCTGACATCATGTCTTCCATATAAACTCTTATTTTGAAATGTACAAGACCGCCCATGTTCGATATAACGTTCTGCTCTTATTCTGAAAACCCACCGGAAACTGACGTCGGTCAAAGCTGCAAAGCGCGCGGACTTTACCGTTAGCATTTGTCCCGTTAGCCTTCGCTCATTCACACACACAAATAGAGCTTTAAGCCCTTCCAGCTCCTTCGTCAGCCTCAGCTCCCAGCCCTGTTTGTGATTTTATCTCCGGCTGCTCGTTTTCTCCCGCTAGAAGACCGTTTTTAAAGCTCCTTTTCTACTTTATTAGCGCCCCGTCGCCATGTTTAGCTTCCACTTGTTACGGCGGCCTCACTCGTCTCCGTTAAAGTCACGTTCCAAACCACTACATGTCACAGTCTGAGGCTCATACATGTCATATTACTGTAATATTTCCTCCTGCTTGTGATTTCTGGGCTCTTACCTGTAAAATGATGACAAACACAGCATCTTACCTGTGTCTGTGTTACTCGGCAGTACTTGTGCTGTGAGACGTCTCCCTCTGTTAGTGGCTGCCGTCCGCTTTAGCTGCCTGCTGCACACAGCTCCACCTGCTGGCCGGGGACTGCAACTACGGGACATGTAAGCAGACCTGCTGGAAGATGAAGGAAATCACACTGAGGACACGAATACAGTCACTGGAACATGCTGGAAAGCCCTTCAGCTGATTCTCAGCAGTTCACACCTTTTAAAAAATTTATGTGCAAACATTTAACAAGACGTACAAAAGAGTAAAGTGAAATATGAACAATCCAAACTAGAAATAGCAGGAATGTTTTGAAAAGCAATGGAAGACAATAAGAACAACCACCAAAAAACAAACAAGTAAACAAAAACAACAACTATAATAATATTAAAAAAGGTGAACACAGATGAGACAGGAGTGGGGAGTATCAGTCACAAGTGTTCAGAATGTCCTATTGCTTGAGTGTATGATGAGTAAAATGTACCAAGTTTAGGGGCAAAACCTGAAGTCAAACAAAAAGCAATGAAAAACTAAGAAGCAAAATATTTAAAAAGGAATATTAATGATAATAGCAATGCTGTAGTCATGTTTTTAATCCATCTCTTAACGGGTTGGGGCCACAGGCTCACAGGCAGCAGGTGTAGGGCTCTGAGAAGAAGAGGGTCCAGGTTGATTCAAAATAATGAGTTTGGTCTTGGAGAGCAGCTGAGGGTTTTTCCATTCATATGTATTGTGTAAGGATATTTAACCAGTGTGATGTGCTGAGTTTGTGTCTAGTTTTCCAGTTCCTCAGTGGTCTTTTTGGCTGTGGTTCTGGCTCTAAGTATTAATTAAAGCTGCAAGCAGCGTCAGACGGGCCCTCGCTCCTCACCGCACCACTGCTTTGGAGACAATCGGAACGTTTATAGCTCGCAATAGTGTTTGTCTCATCCTGCTCTGCACATGTACCAAATTTCACGTCTGTAGGACAAACCAGTGATTTTATATGAATTTTTGAAATTTCTAGGGGGCGCTGTGGACCTGTTTGAAATTTGGAGTGTGCAGATCTGTTGGTCTTGGGATACTGTACATGTGTACCAAATTTCATGTTTGTGGGATAAAGCAGTGATTTTATATGAGTGTTTGAATATTTGTAGGGGGCGCTGTGGAGCCGTTTGACCACGTCCATTCCTGAATCGTACATCAAACATTAGTTCTTGAGATTAATGAGGATTTGTGTGGATTTGATGATTTTACATGGATCACTTCACCTCCAAAACCCATTTCGTTCCACATGGCGATTTTGTTCAAAATGGCCGCCATGCCACGCCCACACCGTGTGACCCAGCCACGAGATTTTAATAACTTTTCATCCTGGATGGGTCTAGATGCCACACAGCGAATTTAGTGAAGATCGGATAAAAATCCTGGGAGGAGTTCGTTAAATTCCAATGCCTGCGCACCACGTGCTGTAGGGGGCGCTGTTGAGGTTTTTTGAAATTTTAAAAGCAGGAATGTTTTTGTCTCGGGCTACTGTACCTGTGTACCAGATTTCATGAGTTTACGTGAAACTAGCCGTATTAACTCCACTAAAGCCCAATTTTCAAGGTGGCGCTATTGAGTCATTTTGCCATTCATATGTGTAATTCCCACAAAATATCACATTTGTCACCAGTCCTGATGGTTGTGCCAAATTTGGGGAGTTTTTGAGCATGTTTAGGGGGTCAAAAGAAAAAGAAACCGCCAAAGAAAGAAACAGAGCAGGAACAACAGGGTCCTTGCACTGTAGTGCTGGGACCCTAATTACTGTGAGGTCTCCTAGTAAACAGAGTGGGGGGATAATGGAAGCTGCATCCCAACAAATGTGACATTTTTCAATGAGCCCCTCCCAGAAGGTTTGTACTGGGGGACGGAGCCACATGGCATGATAGTAGTTATCTCCAGTGTTAAGAGTGCAGGATGAGCAAATGTCTGTCTATGAGGCCCATTTGATGTGTTTTATGTGTGGTGAGGTGAGTTCTGTGGACGACTTTAGACTGTATTAGATGCATACTTGTATTTGTTGACATTATGAAAGTGTTCCGGCAGATTAGTGACCAGTAATCAGCATTGGGACCAACCAGTGGCTCATTTTCCATGTTTGTGTGGGAAGTGATGTGGCTGTGTCTTGGTTTAGTAGTAGTCTGTATCATTTGGATCGTAGTTTCTTTGTGTTTTGAATCTCTAATAATTCTCCTGTCACTACTGGAGGTTGTAGGTTGTTATTAGTTCTGTTAATTTTGGCTTTGAGAAGTGATTTGAATTGAAAACACTGAAGATGCTGGTCGGTCCCAATGCCGTAGGTGTGAATGAGATTCTCAGATGTCATTAGTTCATCATTATGGAAGATGTGCTGTAGGTGTGTGAGTCCTTTTTATCCAGGTGGTGAAATCTAGGGGTGAATTATTATTGTGTGTGTGAAGTTTGTGTTATGCCAGATAGGAGTGTATTTGCAGGGGGTTAATGTGGATCTGATTTTCCACCAAGCTGTCAGAGCCGTGGAGATCACTGTACTGTTGAAGAGGCTGTGCAGTTTTAAACTGGTGTTGAGGAACGGGAGGTCGGACATTAAGATGGGTTTGCACTGTGCTTGTTCTGGTTCTGTCCATGAATGAGGCTGTGTTGTGTGATTAATCCATTTATAAATATACTGTAACTGGTTGGAGAGAAGATAAAAATGAAAACTGGCTGCCTCTAGACCACCTGGTGTTTTGCTTTTTTGTAATGTTGCAAGTTTGATCCTTGGTTTTGTGTTTTTCCAGTAGAATTTGTGTGTTATAGAATCCAGTGATTGAAACCAGTTAGTCGTAGGTTGAATTGGGATCATCGTAAAAAGATGATTGATTTTGGGTGTTTTTTTGTTTTTGTTTTTGTTTTGTCATTGAAGTTTTTATTGACTTTTCCTTTATCAATAGACAAGAACAAAAGCATACACAAATAATTATAATAATAATAATTAAAAAAAAACCAAAAACCCAAGAACAGAATGTGGCACAATCAAGTTATTCTAATGACGGCAGAGTCTTGTTTTCTAGTAAATGACATAAAATACATCCATGTTTTGTTGGTTTTATCCTGGACATTATGAAGCTTGGAAATGAATGTCTCAGTCATCAATTTCACCCACTCCTCAATTCTGGGTTTCTGAGGGCTCTTCCAGATCCGTAGGATTAATCTGGAGCCACCACAAATGCAGCGACACCAAGCCGGACATTTCTTTGGTGAACTCGGGGCCATGAGAGATGTGTCTCCCAGCAAGCACAGCTGAGGCACAGTTGGGGAAGACAAGCCTGTCCTTTTATCCAAGTTCTGGACAACTTCAGTCCAAAATGGAAAAACTAAAGGACATTCCCAGAAACAATGGAGATATGTACCAGTGTCTGTTCCACATTTCCAGCAAGGATCATTTTGTAATCAGCCCATTTTAAATAACCTCGAAGGTGTAAAATAATATCTATGCACAGTTTTATAGTGGATAAATGTACTTCTTGCATCTCTAGTTGCCCATCCTATTTTTGAAATGATATTCTTCCAAGCCTCTTCGTTAATCTCAGATTGTAGATCCCTTTGCCAGCTCAATCTTAGACCATCACACAGAGATACAGTACCTCGATAAGACAAAGGTTTCCTGTAGAACACTGATGCTGACTGAAGGTGACTTGGTAGATCCATCCAATTCTGCAATGTATTTTCACACTGTATCTGATTTAGACCGAAAACTGAACCCACACTGCTCCTAATCTGTAAATATTTCCAGAAATCCCCTTTATCAGTCAAGTTGAATGTTTCTTTTAACACATTGATTGTCCTAAAATGATCATTTTGATATAAATGTTCGATTTTTTTGCACCCCTTGTTCAAGCCACTTCCACCACTAAAAGGAAGACTTTCCGATGTGCACTAATGGATTATTCCACACAGAAGAATAAATCTGTTTATAGGGAGAAGTTCCCAATCTCTTATGAGCTTGTGCCCATGCCCACTGTGAAGGTTGTAAGATTGGATTCTGTTGTAATGAATTTGTAGGCTTTTGCCAGAGAACTTGGATGATATTAAACGGAGCTGCTATTTTCTTTTCAATCTTAATCCACCCAACATCTGCGTCTTCATCTTTCCAATGTCGAGATAATTTGTGCATTTCAAATGCAAGATTATATAATTCCAGGTCAGGAAGAGCGAGACCTCCACAATCCCTCAAAGCTGTGAGTTTTCTTAATCCAATTCTTGCTTTCTTACCGTTCCAAAGAAATTCTTTGATCAGCCCATTGTATTGCTTCAGAAATATATTGTCTGTTATTGATTCTGGGTGGTGTTGACATTTTGACTGAGGCTCTTCTACCAATGAGAGAAAGCGGCAAATTCATCCAACGGTTGAGATCATATTCAATGGTTTTGAGTAGTGGGGTGATTAAATTTAATGTGAACCATTGTGACAGCCTGGGGGAAATGTTTATGCCTCAGTATTTAATGTGGCCGACAGGTGAGGGAGGGGGTGCATGTGGGGATGCAGCCATCCAGTCCCCCACACTCAATGGATGATGGTAGATTTGGTCCAATTCATTGAGTAATCTGATATTTCTGAGAACTGATTAATGAGCTTTATGACTCCTTGCAGCGAGTTGGATGTGGACTGGAGGTACAATAACATGTCATCTGCATACAGGCTGATCTTGTGATGGTAACTGGAAACACGGCTGCCTTGGATGTTGTGGTTCTGGCGTATTGCTGCTGCTAAAGGTTCAATGAATATGGCAAATAGTGATGGAGAGAGTGGGCATCCCTGTCTGGTTCCTCTATGTAGAGGGAATGGTGTTGATATCAGTGGAGGCTGGTGCAGTTTTCTCCAGGGGGGGCTGTAACTCCAAAACACACATAGACCAAAAACCAGGTTTCTGCAGGTTTCAACAAATTTAAGACTTTTTAAAGACCTTTTTACGACCATTTTGAATTAAATTTCAGATCTACACAAAGTCAGGAAAAGTAAGGAACATTGCATCACAGAATTTCTTCCAAAGTAACCAAATTTATTCCCACAGAACCCAGAAACCAGCCTCAACCTCCTCATTGTGCTACAGATCTCCATCCTGTTGTCTTCATCAAGCTGACATAACATGTTTATTCTTCCTAACTCGGCTGGTCCTGGATCCTAGTTATGCTAATTTCTCTAATTATGCTAATTTCTCTAATTTTAATTTTTTCGTTTTTCTTTTTACCTTATGTCACTTATCCAATTTTGTCACTTTACTGGACACTTATATGGACACTTTATTTGTATATAGTAGTGTTGTATTTTTGCTTTTACTGTGTTATCTATTTTTCATTTTTCTGTTTGTTTCACTGACTGTACTACTGCGACACCAGAATTTCCCCTCTGGGGATCAATAAAGGAGTATCTTATCTTATCTTATCTTTGTTTGTTGATGCTTCTTTGTCTTTTCTGAAGGTCTTTAATCAGTCCTACCTGTCCTGATCCATGCTGGGTCACATCCTGATGTTTGAAAAAGGAGGCAGGGAAAGCAGAATAAAGCATTAGCCTCACTACATCAGTTGGCCTAGCCTTGCTGCTAAACCAGGTCCTGTATTGTCCCCTCTGTCTTTGGACTGCTGGTTAATTAGGATGTTCGGCTGATCAGGGCTGAGCTCTTTCACCTGCAGCTTCTCCTGATCTGTTCTCCTCTCCAAAGGTTTTCATTTAAGTCACTTCACTGAATTATTTAATGTCTCTTTCTCCATTTTGCGTCTCTGTCCATCGTCTCCAACTCCAGCTACTCCACCTGTCAATCAGCACTTTATGACAGACGGCTGTGACTCGTCAGCTCCACCCATGGAGGGAGGGTGGTGGTCTGGAGATAATCCAGCTCCACCCATGGAGGGAGGGTGGTGGTCTGTAAGCTACACCCATGGAGGGAGGGTGGTGGTCTGGAGATAATCCAGCTACACCCATGGAGGGAGGGTGGTGGTCTGGAGATAATCCAGCTACACCCATGGAGGGAGGGTGGTGGTCTGGAGATAATCCAGCTACACCCATGGAGGGAGGGTGGTGGTCTGTAGATAATCCAGCTACACCCATGGAGGGAGGGTGGTGGTCTGTAGATAATCCAGCTACACCCATGGAGGGAGGGTGGTGGTCTGTAGATAATCCAGCTACACCCATGGAGGGAGGGTGGTGGTCTGTAGATAATCCAGCTACACCCAACTTGGCCCTATGTCTGGTATTGAAGAGGAGTTACTGCACATGTACAACTTTTAATGAGAGTCTATGGACAAAGATTTTAACAACCAGGATGGAAACACGTCACCAATCAGACGACGTAGATGAACGAAACAACTTTACTCTTCATCATTACCAACATAATATTTGTCTTCCTCATCTTAAAATAGAAATACATTTATTTTGACATATTAGTATTTTATTATTTCATTTTTATGATCATTTTTATATCTTATTTAAGCTGAAGTGGTGAGTGATGAATGGTGGGGCGGCGCCCTAGCGCCCTCTATTGGCCAGCCGCCACTGGTTGATATTATTCCATTGGTGATGACAGTGGCCATGGGTGGAGAGTATAATGTTTAGATCCAGTGTATAAACGACTCTCCAAAACCAAATGTTAGTAATGTTGAAAACAGAAAAGTATGATTAACTCTGTCAAAAGCTTTTTCAGCATCAAGGGAGGTGATAATGGTTTTGAAGTTGTTGGATCCAGAAATGGTTGTCAGGTTAAAAAGTCTGAACATGTTATCTGAGGAATGTCGTCCTTTAATGAAACCGGTTTGATCAGGATGTTTAATATGAGGGATTACTTTTTGGATGGTCAGGGCTTTGCTTATTATTTTAACGTCTCTATTGATTAGTGATAGAGGCCGGTAACTGGAGCATTGAGTCGGGTCTTTGTCTGGCTTTGGCAGCAATGAGAGGAGAGCAGTGTTCATATGTCGGGGAATTTTGGAGGCATGTTTGATTTCTTGGCACATTTTTATGAATAATGTTTAAATAGTGTTCCAGAAATGTTTGAAGAATTCAGCAGGGAGGCCGTCCGGACCAGGAGCTTTACTGTTTGGCATTTGGTTGAGAGCCTTTGTCTCGGGAGCCCAGGTGACTGAGCTCCCACCTAACGGGTCCTTGTATCCCCCACAACCACAAAGACAGCAGACGAAATCAGGTATGAGGAAAACACTTTATTAGGATTTTAATTCACAATTCAGTAAAAATATAAAACATACAAACAGCTGCGCTCCACTGGTCCCTGGGCCAAGACCAGGCAGATGTACCTCATAACCTCCCTTTCCTTTCGCCTACTGCATCCTACCACCCCCCTTTCGCTGGATAAGATGCTCGAGAGCAATAAGAAGAAACACCACAACAATAATAAAAAAACACCCCACTGCAAAACACTTCTAGGAAAAGGAGGACCAAACTCTTAAAGCCACTATATCACACTGAGCACTGCAAGCAGGTTATCATGATAATAAGGCCAGCTGAGGGCAACACCTTCCACACCACACAACCACCTGAACCAACCTGAAGCCACCCACGACGGGGGAGGGGGGGGGACAGTCTGTACAAAAGTTCTGGCCTGGAAGCAGTTGGCAAGGAGGGGCACTAATCGCCTCTCATATGTCGGCTGTAGCTGTGTGCAGGGATAGCGGCCGCTGACTGTAGAAGTCTAAAAATTCGCTCTCGGTAGGAGCCACCACCGACCGAGAGATTTAAAAATCCTTCTCACCGCCCAGGAACGCCGTCCATATATGGCTCCCCCAAGGACAGGGTTTTGCAGGGGCACGGTCGTCGCGATGGCGGACAGTCTCCAGGGGCGTAGCCATCATTTTAGAAGTGGGGGGGGACAAATTGTTCAGAGGTCCATTGAGTGATTTATCATCCTCTCACATTCAATTGCACCTCTCCTTAGCAGCTAAAGAGCCTCATAGCCACAAACACACAGCACCAGGGAACCGACTTTAGTTCTTTAAAATAATACACCATCAAAGTCAAAATCTAAAATCTACAGCGGCCAAACTCTGGTTGAGTTGGCACAGAACGACCCTGGGGCATCTACAGGGTGAGGAGTCAGATAATTAAGAGCCAAATGAAAACACTGAACACCAAAAGTTCTATAGAAAACCACTCCTGTTTAAAATGAAATGGAAGTGACCAGATAACAGGATAATAAGCCTCATAAATTAATTTAATGGCAAGAAGGGACACAACAATAAATATATCCACAACTACTGCAATCCAGACTAAAAACATTTAGTATTAATAAAACTAGTTCTGAAATAGCAGTGGAAATGCTGATCTTAGAGTCCCTCTTATCCTGTATGCATTTCCTCAGCCAGTTATAATTTCTCCTGCAATAATATAGATAATAAATGTGCAAAGCAAATTTTATAAATAGAATTAAGAATAGTAGTGGTGAGGAAAATAATCATAATGTCAGTTTTATGCCGTTGATATTTTTTTCTCAGCAAGTTCTGTTCTTTTCTTACCCTGTATAATCATCATCATCATCATCATCCCTACTGGCCTCTGGTCCACTGTCTCCTCTCTCAGCCTGCTCTTTCTATTGTGGTAATAAAGATTAAAAAATATGTGGAAAGCAGCGTTTTGAAATAGAATTAAGAATACAGTAGTAGTATTCTTTTACCTCCAAATCCCTTTGATGCCATCGATATTTCTCTCAGCCAGTTAGAACTGAGACATTATGAGGACTTCAGGTATCGTTCCTCCTCACCTGCTGTGAAGACCCTCCATGTCCATCCCTGCTGCTGGCCTCTGGTCCACCTTCTCCTCCCTCACTCTGATCTTTCTATTGTATAACGATTAGAAAATATGTGCAAAACAATAGTGAGCACATGTTGTGTGCAGAAATCAAGGAGGAGTGGGTTTATAACCAGCTAGCTTAGCGAACTAAAATGACAGCTATTAGTCATCTTTTAGGCAAAGTCCTCGGCAATGAAATACAATATAGAAGGTCTTTGTTTTATCTAAACATTATCTACATGGAGCAGCACGACTCAACTTACACGGTTTGTAAAAAAAAAACTGTGTAAAGTTTTCTGCCTCTTGGATGTTTTGCTGAACTTGTCTGACTGAAACACAACCTCTGACTCTGATGACGTCACGGGAGGCAGCGGTGTTTGCTCGCCGCCTTTTAGCGCCGTCGACTAATGATGCGTTTGTAGGCGGCTCGGAAAAACGCGTCTCAACATGTTAAAATGAATTAAGTGTTTTAATGGCTGGGAAAAAGAGCGGGGAACGGAGGGCACAGATACGGAAACTGCCGGGGACATGTCCGCCGTGTAGCCCGCGTCCGCTACGCCCATGACAGTCTATCAACCGGCAGCGGTGCTCCTCTCTCGGCGTCCCGAAACCGGCGTCCGAGGCAGCCGATCGGCGTCAACAAGCCGGGTTTAGGAGCACACCCGTCTCTCATCAGAGATCACACTCACGCGTTTTACTCTGCGTGTTTTCACTTCCCTTCAGTCAGGAAATAGCGAGCGTTGCATGCATTTCTTTAGACCCGGTCGCTGGCGTTGCTACGTCGAGCCTCTGCTCCTGGTCCCGATCGCCGCTGTCCGCCTGAAGTCCTCCCGATCGTCACCTCTTTTCCGCTCCACGCCTCCTGTCCTGCTGCCGTCTCTCCTGCTATGCCGATAAGCACCTGCTGAAAAACACCAATCCCTGCGGTTCTCTTGAGGTCTTTGTAGTGATAGGTCACTATGTGCTATAGGAACTATCGGCTGTAATGTGTGGGGTCAGGGGGGGACCAATAAAGAGTCGGACCAGCGACATGGCTTGCGGGTGATTACTTGGCATGTGACCATCCTCCAGGTTTATCATTGTACCTATAATAACAATAGAACATGGTGTCAGAAGTTAAACGGACAGCTTGTAGAAAGTAAAAGACTGTAAGTTTAAAGTCGCCTACGTTTTATCACACAGTTGTGATAGTTCGGAAAGTCAACGAGCCAGTAACGTCAGCTGCTAGCTTAACCGCGCAACGAGAATGAACCAGTTTCAAGTCACCCCACCGGAGAAGTTACATGCAATAAATGCAGAAAAAAAGGACATTATGCCAGAGTGTGTAAGACAAAACAAATGTGTGAAATGAATGTTGCTACAGCAACAGAGGACTCTGATGTCTATGAGGTTGCGTTTCTTGGCTCAGTGACACAGGATACAGACAGCAGTCCATGGATGACTAAAATAAAAGTGGACAACTACAACACAGTATTCAAGATCGACACCGGTGCAGATGTGTCAGCAGTCCCTGAATCACTGTACACTGAAGGTCAGTTCAGCAGGTTAGTTAAAGCCACAAAAATCCTGAAGGGCCCTGGAAGGACACCTTTGGGAGTGAGAGGCAAGTTTAGAGCAACTCTTATCAGAGGAAACCGAAGCGTGATGGAAGACATCTACGTTGTGGAGGGACTGAGCACGCCACTACTAAGCCGACCTGCGGCCACAGCACTGCAGCTGGTAGCTAGGCTGGATAACATCTGTTTGGACTCTAAAGAGACTGTAAAGCAGGGGTTCCCAAAGCTTTTCTCTGGACTAGGCAAGATGGAGGGTGAGTACAACATTGTACTGAAGCCAGGAGCACAGCCCTTTGCCATCTCAACGCCCAGGCGCATATCCCTACCTCTGCTACCAAAAGTTAAAGAGGAGCTGAATCGTATGGAGCAGCAGGGGGTCATCTCAAGAGTGGAGGAACCCACCGAGTGGTGCGCGCCGATGGTGGTGGTGCCCAAGCGCACAGGCAGGGTAAGAATATGCTCTGACCTCACAGAACTGAACAAGTCAGTGTTGAGAGAGAAGCATCCACTCCCCTCGGTAGAGCACACTTTGGGTCAGCTCGCCGGCGCAAAGGTGTTCTCAAAGCTGGACGCCAATGCTGGGTTCTGGCAAATTCCACTCTCAAAAGAGTCTTCTCTGCTGACCACGTTTCTTACACCATTTGGGCGGTATTGCTACAACCGTCTGTGTTTTGGAATTTCATCAGCACCAGAGCACTTCCAGAAGCGCATGCAGCGAATCCTAGAAGGACTGGAAGGTGTTCTTTGCCAGATGGACGATGTACTCATTTGGGGAGTCACGCAGACAGAGCACGACGAGAGGCTGCAGAAAGCACTGTCGCGACTACAAGAGGCTGGAGTGACACTCAATGACAAGTGTGAGTTCTCCAAAAGCAAGATAAAGTTCCTTGGCCAGATCATCCAGGCATCAGGGGTGAGTGCAGATCCTGATAAGGTGAGCGCTGTTAAGGCCATGAAGGAACCAAGAAATGTCAGTGATGTGAGAGGTTTTCTGGGGATGACGAATCACCTGGGGAAATTCCTGCCTCATCTTGCTGAGAAAACACGCCCACTCAGAGATCTGCTGAGGAAGTCAAACATGTGGACATGGGGGTTACAGCAGCAGCAAGCCTTTGATAACATAAAGGAAGAGCTGACCACTCCCCCAGGGTTAGCACTGTATGACCCAGAGGCAGAAACGCTAGTCTCAGCCGATGCATCGTCATATGGGCTGGGAGCTGTTCTTCTTCAGCGGCGAGACAACACTGACTGGAGACCTGTGGCATATGCTTCAAGGAGTCTAAGCAGCACTGAACAGCGATATGCCCAGATCGAAAAGGAGGCGCTGGCCACTACATGGGCTTGCGAGAGGTTTGCAGAGTTTCTCATTGGGAAAACTTTTCACATCGAAACCGACCACAAACCTCTGGTTCCTCTGCTGGGCTCAAAAGGTCTGGACGAACTCCCACCACGCATACAACGCCTGCGCATGAGACTTATGAGATTTTCTTACACCATATCTCATGTGGCCGGCAAGGACATTGCAACTGCCGATGTGCTGTCTAGGAGCCCATTGGACTGTACGACAGGAGGTTTGCAGGAGGAAGAAATCAACCTATATGCTGACTCTGTCGTAGCGAGCCTGCCTGCTTCTGAAAAGAGACTCAGAGAAATCCAGATGCACCAGGACAAAGATGACATACTGAGGCAGCTCAAAAAGTTCTGTGAGGAGGGATGGCCGAACAAGTTTTCAGTTGGAGCAGTATTTGAGCCTTATCTGCCCTTCTCAGGTGACTTCACAGTTCAAAACGGTCTATTGCTCTTCGGCAGCAGGATCGTGATTCCATCATCACTCAGGAAAGACATACTATCAAAGTTGCATGAGGGTCACCTAGGTATCTCCAAATGCAGGGAGAGAGCTAAACAGTCAGTTTGGTGGCCGGGCCTCAACAAAGAATTGACAAAACTGATACAAAACTGCGATACATGTGCCCGTGAGAGAACCAACCTGAAAGAGACTATGCTGCCCACAGAATTCCCACAAAGACCTTGGTCCACTGTTGGAGCAGATCTGTTTCAGACTGACAACAAAAACCACTACTTAGTTATTGTGGACTATTTTTCGAGATACTTTGAAGTAGCCAAACTCACATCCACAATATCAGAAGCTGTGATAGCGCACTTCAAGTCCATCTTTGCACGTCATGGAATACCTGAGGTGGTACGGTCAGACAACGGACCACAATTCGCATCTGAGCTATTCCAGAAGTTTGCACGGGACTGGAGCTTCAGTCATGTGACATCCAGTCCACACTTTCCACAGAGCAACGGGGAGGCAGAGCGAGCAATAAGGACAATTAAAGGTCTCCTGAAGAAATCCAGTGATCCTTATCTTGCCCTCATGGCCTACCGTGCTGCCCCTTTGGCAAATGGACATAGTCCCGCTGAGTTACTCATGGGGAGGAAAATCCGAACACCACTTCCTGTTATTCCATCCCAGCTTGACCCAGCATGTGCAGACATGGAAAAACTGAAAAGGTCAGAACTACAATACAAACTCAAACAGACACAAAACTACAACAAAAGACATAGAGCACATGACATGCCACAACTGCAACCTGGGGATCATGTGTGGGTCAAGGACATGCTTGAGAGAGGCACAGTAGTGTCTCCAGCAGACGCACCAAGATCCTACTTCGTCGAGACGCAGAGAGGTACACTGCGAAGAAACAGGTTCCACCTCTCGCCAACCTCAGTGGCACCTGCGACACCTACCAACACGTCGCCAGAAACCACTGCACCAGATGCAGTCACTACACAGATCGCACCTGATGTCCAGTGTGACTCAAGTCAAAAATCTCCAGTGTGTGAGCGACGTTATCCTGCCAGAGTCAGGGTGACTCCAACGTACTTAAAAGACTATGTGAGGTGAACACTGAGTGAATAATGGGGCAGAATAATCCCCACACTCAGATTAAAGGTTTGGGCAGTCTACCCCATTCCTTATGCACTTAGACACGCCACACATACAAAAAACACAGGGTAGAGGGGAAGTAAAGAGTTGTGATACTGAAAGCACTTTGATTGTTGTTGAAATGTTACATTCCCTATCTTGAAAATGTTTACAACGTATGGTTATAGAAGGATATGAGTTTATGTTGGAAATGTTCCACATTGATGTTAAGTGACGGTGATTTCACAGACAAGTTGTCGTAGGAAAGTGAATGTTGAAGCTAAAGCTAAGTGTCTTGTTGATAGATATTATTTACCATTTTCTGGAACTTTAAGTTGTTAGAATAGGTTAAGTGAAAGTGAAGAACTTTCTAATATTGTTCTCCTTATGGCTACTCATACATCTCTTCAAGAAATGTATCTTATTCAGAAAGAGGGATGTAGTGATAGGTCACTATGTGCTATAGGAACTATCGGCTGTAATGTGTGGGGTCAGGGGGGGACCAATAAAGAGTCGGACCAGCGACATGGCTTGCGGGTGATTACTTGGCATGTGACCATCCTCCAGGTTTATCATTGTACCTATAATAACAATAGAACAGTCTTGGCCCCCAGCAGACCAATCCGCAGCCAGCAGCAAATTCTGGGCTCATCCAGATCAGCTGTGGATAACAAGCTGCACCCTTCCCCGCCCTCTTCTCCACAGTCCACCAATTCAATGAATGACTGCTTTAAGCAGTTTTTCTTGTGTGTACAAATACAAAATGTCTGTCACAGATCACACCAGTAAGTCCATCATTCAGTCTCATGAATCGGTCGTTTTCCCTTCCTTCATAATAAACCCGACTATTGGCGACACCTTAAGGTTTTCATCTTGTGTAAATGGGTTGTCCAGGATAGCTGCTTGATCAGTTGTTATGTTGGGAAGGTTGAGAGAGTCTAAAAATGAGTCCACTTCTGATCCGTCTGGTTCATGATCACAGGTGTATAGATTCCTGTAAAATAGTAGAAAAGTGTCATTGATGTCTTGTGGTGACAACATCGGCCTCCCTGCTGAATCCCTCACTACGGATATTATGGATCTTTCTTTGTTATGTTTTAGTTGGTTTGCCAGGTATTTTCCATTTTTATTGCGATATTCAAATGTATCATGTCTTAATCTTTCTATTGTGAATTCAGTTTTTTGTTAAGTATGTTGTCTAGTTGTAATCTAACTCGTCTTAATTCATTGTGGATGACTTATGATGGGTTATTTGCAACTGAGTCGCTCAGTTCTTTGAGTTTTATCTCTAGTTCATTTTCAATCTCCATGTCTTTTTTCTTCTTGTATGATGAGTTTGATATTATTTTTCCTCTCATTACTGCTTTTGCCGTTTCCCACAAGGTTACTGGTGAGGTGTCTGGAGAATCGTTCGTATCAATCAGGGATGCCCACTCTCTTTTGAAGTAAGTGTGGAAATCTGGATCTTTAAGGAGAGATTTGTTAAAGCGCCATCTTGAGCAGAAAGGTTTGATGGGGGGATTGATGTTTAGGGAAAGAGATACAGGGGCATGGTCACTTATTACAATGGGATGGATATTTGTATCAGAGATTGTGGATATAATGGAGTTGCTAACGAGAAAGAAACTAATGACCGAGAAGGATTTATGAATGTGTGAGAAACAGGAACATTCCCTGGATGTTAGGTTGTGCAGTCGCCAAACGTCTCCAAGACCAAACTCATTCATGTGTTGTTTTATTGTGTCAGATGAGGTCCGTGGTTTGAAGGTACTTGGGGTGTACGATCTGTCCAATGTGTGGTCTGTAACTGGATTAAAATCTCCTCCGATAATTAAAGGTGCCTCTGGCATGTTATTGAATGAGGAGAAGAATGTATGAAAAAAGGGGGGTCATCATTGTTTGGGCCATAAATATTTGCAGTTATGTAAATTTGGCTGAAGAGGGAGGCAAGGATAATAACGTAGCGTCCCTCTGGGTCTATAATTGTTGAATTTACAGTAAGCGGAATAGATTTGTTAATCAATTCACACTTTAAATGGGGGCCAGATATTTGAATCAAGTCTTTGTAATCATGTCTTTGAAAGGACTTCCCATGTCTCTAGAAACACTCAGAGCCACATCCAGCCTCTGTGGATGAATGTTGGTTTATATGTTGCTGTTTGCAGGGACAGATGAGCAAACCCTTCAGCTACAGGAGGAATGTGAGCACCTTTTCACAGGTGTAAGACGTTCCTCAGCTGAGGGCTTCATGTCAGGATGCCGTCTACATGACAGTCTCTCACATGTTCTTAGGGAAACGAGTGAAGCGGACTCCAAGCCTGTCTGTTAGCTCCAGTCATAATGCTGCAGACTCCCGCTCTGCAGACTCAGACTTCAGGTCCTGAAGGCCAGAGAGAGAAACTTTGACCAAACTACGAGATGTTAAAGCGTCACAATGTGTGAGGAACTTGGGCGTCATGTTTGACTCTGAGCTTAGTTTATTCCTCAGATTAAAACGTAACTAAGACAGGTTTTAATCATCTGAAGAATAAAGCCAGAGTCCATCTGTTTCTGTCTCAGGCTAACATGGAGATGCTGATCCATGCTTTTACCTCCTAAGGTATAGATGATCTTCACTTCCTGTTAACCCTTCAAAGTAAAACACCATAACTATTGCTGTAGCAGAAGTATTACTGGCTGATGGTTGAAGACTCAGGAGGACGGCTGCTGTAAACCCAGTTGTTTTCTTTTGGAATGAACATTTTATTGAAGTTTAACACACAAATGATGCAGACAGGAAGAGATTAATTCACTTAATCGGGACGACATCAAGGTCAAAGATTCACTCCCTAAATTTTCAGTCAATGAGTCTATAAAATCAAATAAAATCAAAAGATAGACATGGACCACCACACGTATATTTCTCAATAGATAAGCGCCATAAATCACTGACAGCATGTCATTATCAAGGCAACCACTCATCCACAGACAGCCAGGCAGTAAAAGGGCCCCATGTAAACCTGCATGGATCCAGTTTGTCCAGTAGGGAGTAAAGCAGCCAGCTGGGCCATTGCTGTCGTCCATTCTTCATGAGGAGGCGGGTATTCTTTCCTCCAGTGCCTTAGTCGTATCCGTTCAGCCGTTGTTTGGGCCACAATAATCCATCTTTTCTCAAACATGACAAGTCCTGAAGCCCCGTGGTCGATCCTAAGAGAGACAGTTTGCAGACATTTGGAACTTCTTGTGCAGGACTTCAGATATAATGTGATGGATGTTTTCCCACCAGTCCTTAAGCGCTGGACATGTCCACAGTATATGTAGTATAGAGGCACCACTCCTGTCACATCTCCAGCATCAGTCTCCTGGTATTAAGGTCCATTTCTGAGGTTGTTGTGGCGTCTGATGCCATGTCTGTATTACTGTCAGTTGAAGAAACCTATGACCTGTTTCCTTGTACATTGTATTAATGTTATTTAAACATGAAATGTCCAAAGCCAACACCTCTGCCCAGTGTTCCTCATCCTTAAGCAAGGGGTCACATCATTGTTCCTGTAACAGACCAATGAGTTTAAGAGTAACGCCCCCACCTGTAGGGCAGGTAAGCGGGCCTCCTAACCATTTAGACAGGGTGCTCTGCAGCTGGACGTAGTCAAGTGTTTCTCACTGCTGTGACTTGTAGACCTGAAAGGGCAGCTTGCATCAGGAGACTGTACTGGAATTCACTCAAAGACCAGGATTCAGGCTCATTTCTTCTCATTCTTTTATTTGTCAACGTTTCCCGACGTCATTACAGGTGAAAACTCTGAACGTAAAGACGCAGAAATTCAAGTAAATGACCCAAGAAATCCTAACCGATAAACACAACCCAGAATCAATACTTGATATTTAAACTGCTAGAAATTAACCTTGAAAATAAGCAGAAACACCCATATTTGAAGCAGCCACAGTAAATCAGACACTTTCTAAAGTGCTGTGTCATGATGATTCTACCTTTACATGTTTCAGCAGCTTTAACTTCACAAAAATCACGTTGATCAAATCACCTCTTATTTTAAAACACACCACATTTTAACTGGACTTTTACTGACATCACATTAAATATAAGATATTTTTAACTGGGATTTTCATCTGAAGACTCTTTAAATACATTTCATCCTAAATTGAGCACACATGAACATGACGAGTCCACATCCACAAGTCCAAGGAGACCTGCAAACCCACAGAGAAGAACTAAAAGCTCATGGCTCCTTCTTCCTTCTTGATCAAGCTTCAGTCATGCAGCCTCCTTCTCTTGGTCTTGACTCTCCACTCTGCTCTCACACATGTTGACAGTATGTTTCACACTGAGAGCCCAGCAGGACCTCCTCAACTTGGGAAGACAGAACCTCCCTCTTCTTGTGGGGCCTTGTAACTTCCTTGTTCCTAAACGGTGATGTGAGTCGCCCCAAAGAAACTCTAAAATAAGGCTGTCAAAGTCTCTGAAGTAGGACTCGGGGATATTCAGAGGAAGGTGAGATAGAATGGAGTAAATCACAGGTGCAGTCGTCATTTTAATAGAGTGTTTTTCCCCCAAAGTGAAAGGTGGATTTTAGTCCACCTGTCAAAATCTGATGTCATGTTGTGAAGCAGTGGCTTAATGTCCTCTCAGACCATGTCTTTATCATCAGGAGTCATTTGAATGTCTAAGTGTTGAATGCCTTTTGAAGCCCAGTGAAATTTCCATTGATGGAAGAGGGTAGATGGGCAACAGCCTGATATCGGCCCTCAGATTGTCCCAGTTGATGCGATGACCAGATGACAATGTGAACTCTTCAATACAGTTTATAAAGTGGGGACGGAGTTTCCTGGTTGCGTTAGTAGTACCAACACATCATCCATGGACAGTAAAAGTCTGTGATGGGTTCTGTGATTCCATGTATGTCTTTTTTTTAAGACATACATAAGTAAACTTACAGAAAGAACATAGTTGCAGTAATTAAAGTAAAGCAAGCACCATGTGGAAAGTTGAGTCAGGCATCACACCTGACACTGTCCAGGAAGGGTCCCCAAGTTCTCTCAAAGCTGTTCTGTTTGTTGGGTTTGGACAGACGCAGTCTTTCCATTTGAACAACAGATAACATCTCGCTGAGCCAGTGAGCAAAGGTTGGTGGAGTGGTAGACTTCCAGGCTACAAGAATAAGTTTCTTAGCCACCTCCATCCCCGGGTTCAGAGCAACCTGCGTGTCGTGCAGAAGGCCAGAAGTTTCAACGGAGCATCCAAGGATGGTTTGGCTGAATGACACTGGAGTAAGCTTTAGACAACTGTTCAAATATAGCTGACCAACAACTGTGCAATTTAGAACAGAACCAGAAAAGATGTGCTAGTGAACCCTCAGCAGTATGACACTTCTCACATGTAGGGGATACAGATGGAAAAATACGATTGAGCTTTGTTTTTGAATACTGCAATCTGTGCAACACCTTGTACTGGATTAACCTGTAACGTGAGTTAATAGAGCAACAATGGACCTGAGACAGTGCCTTCTCCCAAAGTTCTGCTGATATTTCAGAGTTCAGGTCTTTGGCCCAAGCTTCCCTAATTGAGTCTGAGGAAACTGAGTTCGTAAATGAGCCCACAAATTTTGATATTAATTGTTTGGAGTCTGGAGGAAGCAGGAGAGTCTCCAGGAAAGGATGGGTGGTGGAGGCAGAGTTGGGGTGTGGCCACTTCTCCTTGACATAGTAGCTGTGTCTCAGTTCAGGGGCTGCATCCTTCAAGGCTGCATTATTCGGCCGCATACGTCACAGCGGTGCGACTAAGGCCGTCCCATTTCATTAAAACTTCAAGACTCCTTCAAATGCGGCCGACAAATGCGTCCTTCTTTTCCATGAATTTCGAGGATGCATCGGTGGATCCTTCGTAGCCCCAAATATCCCAAGATTCATTGTGGACCGGTGAGAGTTTGATCATCAGCTGGAGTTTTAACTGCTGACGGAGAAGATGGAGAAGATGGATTCATCAGCGGCGGAGGATTCTAGTTTTAAATATTAGTGTTGTGTTACAGCTCAGTCTGATAGCTACGATACAAATGTTGACAACGTTAAAGTTTGTTCTAAAAAAACGATTTAATAACGTTATTGATGAGCCGCTGCAGTTTAAAGCGTTTACTGTCCAGTTGTTCAGCTTCAGTTTTAAGTTATATTTTACTGAGACTGTGGCGAAATTCTTTCTGACCGCAGCCACAAAATAAACGACTTATTCAATCATAAATATTCACATATTTAATCCTTATTTAAATTACTATATGAAGAAGTAAAATGGTTACTAGGTTACTAAATCCTGCTGTGTCTTCTATTCTTCGATTCTCTGTAGACCAGTGAGAACATGACTCTCCTCACTGTTCTTAGTTTAGCTCCACCAAGTTATCTGATCACATGTTTAACATACATTATATCTGGTTTCTGTTCAGACAGCAGGTATTTATGATCCTCATCAGAAACACTCAGGCCAGAGACTGTGGAGGTTTATAATATCTGAAGTTCATATCAGTGGATGTTAACAGATTTAAACCAGCTTCTTGTTTCTCAGACAGTTTAGTCCCGAACCACCGGACAGAACAAGACCCTCAAGTCTTCAAGGATAGAAAACATATTAAAGACAAAAATTACAATTTCAGGATCAAATCCAGTCAAAAATTAGGTCAAATTACAACGTCGTCTTATCCTGATCGTCGGGATGAAAATGTGTTTGTCAGGGTTGCTAGGCAACAAGGAGCGGCGCTACGAGAAGTCATGATGTAAGCAGGAAGTTCATCGTAGGCTAAACCGTCTCATTTAACAAACGCTCATGCAGCCTTCTAATGCAGCCTACCGTCCTTTGAAGGCTGGGTCCTCTCCCTGTTTGTCCAAATCGCCTTGTGATGAAGAAAGAGTCTTAGAAAAGGGCCTAAAACTTTCATGTATCTGCTTAGAGGAGGTAGAAATATGGCCGTCCGGCTGTCCTGTGCCAGATATACGCTTCATACTGTCCTGCTGCTTTAAGCGCTGGGCCAGGAGGCCACCAGGTCTTTCACCCATTTCCCAGTATGTCTGTTTGGTTCGAAACAAGGCACATTCAGCTTTATTATGATAGAATTCATTTAACTGGAATTTAGTGGCAGTTATCTGGTTTCATGTGGACCAATAACTATTGTTGTAGCAGAAGTATTACTGGCTGATGGTTGGAGACTCAGGAGGATGGCTGCTGTGAACCCAGTTGTTTTTAACGACCACTCGCTTCTCCACTGACCGATGGTTTCATCAGGTGACCTGAGGAGCTTCCAGAATCCATCTGGAGGAGACAGAGTTGGAGCTGAACCTTGGTCTGAGTTCTAATGTTGGACTGAGGGATGGTGTCGCCTGATAATCAGCTTCTGGACTGGGAGCTGCATCCATCCATCCATCAGCTCTACACCTCTTCATCCTCTGGAGGGCATTGGGGGGGCGGAGTCTATCCCAGCTGACTGAGGGTCAAGGTTCACCTGGACAGGTAACCAGTCCATCACAGGGACACACAGAGAGACAGACAACCAACAACACTCACACTGACATCTACAGACTCTTCAGAACCTCCATGTGACCTCAGCAAGTCTGTGGACTGTCGGAGGAAGCTGGAGAACCTGGTGAGAACCCAGCAGGAAGAACATGACAACTCCACACTGAAAGACCAGAACCAGGTTCTAACCAGGACCTCCTAGCTGTGAGGCCACGGTGCTAACCACTGGACCAACAGTCTGAGGGTCATTCTGCCCTCTAGTGTCCACAGACGGTAACTACACTACAGGTAAAGTAGGCAAGATTTCAGATAAATTAAGTTTCCTGTTCCTCCTTCAAAATAAAACCATCAGTCCATTGTTTTTAATGACAGTATTAGATGGTTGTGGAAGAGTCAGGAGGATCTGTGGTGTAAACTAAGCTGTCCATCTTTACATCTAATGTAAACATCAGTGACATCACAGAGCTTGATGGAGTCAGTCTCTGCTTTACTTTGAAAATACATCAATACAGAACGTGTGATTTCCTGCCCTCTGGTGGCCAAAGCCTGGAAGTGCTTCAATGTAGGACGTCTGGTGAAGGGATTCAACAGTAAAATAGAAATGATTGTAGTGATGAAGCGTGGCCACCAGAGGGCGCTGTTACATTTCAGAGTTTCCACACGTGACAGAACTTTAACTGCAGCATCTGGAAATGATCTGGTAGAAATGAAGCAATCAGTGGCCACAATAAATGAGCCATGATACATACATGAATAAACTAAAGAGGAAAACATGGACTGAGCTGTAAAAGAGCAGCTGATGGACGGTTAGTGGTGTTTATCCCTCGGATGTTTCACTGGAGGAAAACAAGTTCAACCAAAGTCATGACAACGATCAGCTCCAACAGAAGAGAAGACAGACTTTATTTAAAGGTTAAAGGCTCTTATTGTTAGCGACCATATGAGTCAGGATTATGTTTCATACATGTGTTAAAAAGCTTCCACTGGATTATTACCAACAATCAGGTGATGCTAGCAGAAGCACAAAGCTAAAAGACGACGCTGGAAAACTCCCAGAAACTCATGAAAACCTGAAAGTGAGGCTCCAGGTGGGCAGATGTCAGTCAGAGAGGATCAGATGTGGATCTCCAGCTCAGAACCAGAGTCTGTGTTCATGAACCAGCCTCTGTTTGCTGCCTGTTGATGAGATGACAGGAAATCTAACAGGGATATGACACAACTCTTCCAGCTGGGACCCTATCGGAGGGCTTTCATTCATCAGCCACATGTTTCCAGGACTCTTTGTTCTCATCAGCTCAATGTGTTGCAGGTAGAGAAGCTGAACCAGTCTGACTGCAGCTGGAAATAGAAAGTCCACTGAACTAGAATCCTGCTCTGACACAAACATCCTGAAACTTCCTGACACTCTGACATGCAGGCTGCCCTCTGAACCGGACATCAGCCTCCAACGGATCATGTCTACATTAACTGAACTTCTCCATCATCCACAGTGTGGAGCTGCAGCACTAAACTACACAGTGGGAACAACACACTTTACACTGGTTCCCAGTCCACCTCCCAGTAACATGGACCAGTCAGAGTCTCTACACACCAGCTGCTGCTGCTGCTTCAACCTCTGGATCATCACGACACACTTCATCCTCTCCAACAGACACCGTCCTGATCAGCATCAATCCTTCCATCTGCAGAGAGAAGAAGAGAGACCAGAGGAGATGAATGAGTTTGATCAGCTGATCATCAGTATAAAGAGCAGCAGGACCTGATCAGCTGATCACTGTTGACATGAGACAACAAGCAGTCAGATCAGATGTGATGGACACTCTGATGGAGGAGGACCACTGTCTGTGCACATCTGGAAGGCTGTCAGCTGGAATCAGCTTCATGTCCTCAACACATCAACACAACAACAACAGTGGGCTTCACATCCACTCAAACACATGATGACAACCAGCTTGTGGCTCCTCTGATTGGCTGACTGCTGTCTCTGTGTTCCTGTCCAGTCCTGGAGTCTGTCTCCATTCTGCTCCACAGCTTCACTGAGAAGCTGCAGGTTTACAGGAGACACTGGATCTTTGCTCTGATACTGACTGTTTAGTAGAAAACTGACTGACTGGAACCTTCTACTTACTCCAGAGTCTTCAGGCTGCAGTCTGGACTCTCCACAAGATCCTCCAGATGTTTCACTGATGAGTCCTGCAGGTGGTTGTGACTCAGGTCCAGATGTTCCAGATGTGAGGGGTTGGACTTCAGAGCTGAGACCAGAGAATCACAGCTGATCTCTGACAACCAGCAGCCCCACAATCTGAATAAAGAATAAAAGATGTAGATCAGATCAGTGATGATCCATCAGATGTGTTCTTCACCTGCAGGTCTGCCTTCATCTGTCTGCATGTGTCAGTGTGTTTGTGTGTTTAGGATCAATATCAGTGATCAGACATGATCAGTCAAATCACATTGAACTGAACAAAGCAAAGAAATATTTCTGCTTCTCTCAGTAAACTTAGTCTCTTCTAACTGATCTGAGTTCAGAGGATCTTCTGGATCCACATGTGACTCTTCAGCTCTAATTACAAACATTCATTTCCTTCAACAACCAACAGGAACATTTTCTACACTTCCTGATACAAACACTCCACTTTGGTCTCAACAAACTGAATTTAGGACACAAACAGAAAATGTGGCCCAGAGCAGATTTACAGCTTCATGGATGGAAGTTCTGTTGGAACATAGATGAGCTTCAGTCGTCATTAAACACACATCAGATCTACAACAGTAACAGACAGTCAGTGAACTGACCTCAGAGTCTTCAGGCTGCAGTCTGGACTCTCCAGAAAACCACACAGATGTTTCACTCCTGGATCCTTCAGGTTGTTCCTGCTCAGGTCCAGATGTTCCAGATGGGAGGGGTTGGACTTCAGAGCTGAGACCAGAGAATCACAGCTGATCTCTGACAAACCGCAGTTCATCAATCTGAATAAAGAATAAAAGATGTGAGTTGAGGAGACAGAGTTCCTTGTTGAAACCATCCAGAGGTCCATCATGTGTTCAGAGCTGAAGAAGCTTCACAATGTACAAGTTGATCAAATGGAAACTCCAAACAGCTGAAGCCAACAGGAAGCAGCTTCCAACAGTCCAACAGAACCAGAGAAGAAGAGCTCTCATTCATATTAATGACAACATGCTGCTGCTCCAATCAACACTGAGTGACTTCAGCTCTGAAACTCTGCAGCTCCACCAGCGGCTCCATCCATACAAACTGATGCTGAGCAGCAAACACCAGGAAAAACACTCGGACATTTATTTCACTTCCTGCTCAGAGTCACAGAAACACACAGGAAGGAAACCAGGACAAGACCAGGCTCCAGACTCTAGAAGTCCTTCATGTTCTGGACCCATGGACACATTTCAACCAGGACTCTGGTGCTGCTGGATTTGTATGGAGCTAAAACAGAGACAGTGCAGGTTGTCATTGAAAACACAACTTTGAACCACTGGAGAAAAACTTTGAGCAGAAAAAATGTCTTTAAAAGCAGCGACATGAAGAAAAACCCTGAAGATTATGATTTAAAGTCACGTTAAAGGACTTCCAGTGGCTCCATGTGGTAGTAGATGGGAAATGTTGCTCTCCAATCAGACAACTAATAACCGACCAGTGTTTTTTTTTCTGTAATTCAAGTTTTTATTAATTTTCCAGCTTTAAGATAAACAAACAGTAGTACAATTAACAATAATATACAAATTTTCTCTTGGGCCCATTCCTCATATAAAAATAATAATAATAAATTAATAATAAGAATAAATACATAAAAATAAGAACTAAAACAAAATACAGGATGCCTGTACATATATAAAATAAAATAAAGGCGCACCTTATTTTAGACTGTTTTGCATGTTCACTTACATCAGATACATGTATGAAGAGGAAGTCAACTGCCAAAATGACAGAAGACCTCCAGAACCCTCCTCCCAGTCTGCCTATTCTGTCAATGACAGAGAACCCCAAGTTGATGTAACCTCATGACTCAAAAATTTGTCCCCAAGATTCATTAAAGTTCTCCATATCATCATTAATTCTGGCCAATAGTTTTTCATATGAAACAATTTTTAACATATTTTCTTTCCATTTGTTTAATACTGGGGGAGAAGGGTCCTTCCACACACTCAAAATGACCCTTGTGGCTGTAATTACCCCAACCTATAGCACTACAAACTTCGATTTTGTTATCCCTAGCATCACTGACTTATCCCCCAACAAACATAACCTTGGAGATTTTGGTATGTCCATGCCAACCCATGTCCCTATTTGTTCTAAGACTCTTTCCCAAAATGGGTATATCTTATTGCATTCCCAAATAGCATGCAAAAACGTTCCAGTGGCTGACTGACATTTCCAACAGATGTCACTTGTCATAATTCCCATTCTTTTAAGTTTAGAGGGAGTCAAATACCATCTATGTATCAATTTATACTGTAAAAACTTTCCTCGTGCTTCTTTTACAAATTTACCAGAGTGCAGTAAGATTTCATCCCATTCCTTCTTACTTATGGTACATCCCAAATCCCTTTGCCAAATATTCCTCAGGTTCTCGCATATACCTTTTCTTAAATTGTTAAACATTTTATATAATACAGCTGCTTTCTGTATCCCCTTTGGCAATTTACAAAAGTTCACTACTGGATTTGGTTCCTGTGTAACTTTACTTTTGATGATGCAGTCCCGTAATTGCAAATATTTCCAAAAATTACCCTTCTTTTCCAATGTATATTTTTGGATTACCTCATCAAAGAACATAAATATTCCATCCTTATACAAGTCACTGATTTTATGTATACCTTTGTCAATCCACTCCTTCCAATTGAGTGCCCTTTTCCCGATTCGTACTGCCGGATTATGCCACAACGAGGCATAGGATTGTCTTAAATGTGAAACTCCACACCATTTATGAAGTTCTCTCCATACATGTTTCGAGTATATAAGTACAGGATTGTCCCGAAGTTCTACGTTGTTTGTAGTACCCTCTTGGGATAGAAAGTCCAGCGGCGTAAATGGCTCCACCAATTCCTGTTCAATCTTAATCCAGCTCAAATCTTGTGAAGTCTCTGTCCAGTGTTTAACAAGCCTAGTCGTTTCAAATGCTAAATTGTGCAGTTTCACATTTGGAAGAGCCATTCCCCCAAAGTCTCTCGAGGCCCACATTTTTTTCATATTGGCCCTGGGTCTTTTTTTGTCCCACAAAAAGTCTTTCACCATCTTTTCAAATTGTACAAATATGTCACAAGATATTTTTACAGGCAACATCATGGACACATAGCTGAACTGAGGAGTAATCACCATTTTAATGACATTGATTTTCCCCCATCCAGAGAGTTTTAATTTTTCCCATTTTTCTAAATGCGTTTTTATTTTTTGGAGGAGAGGACTCATGTTTGATTGCATTATTTCTTCCAAATTTGGATTCAGAAGAATTCCTAAATACTTCATACCCGATTGTAACCATTTACATTTGAAGGTAGTGACATGTCTAGAATGGCACGATGCTGATAAAGGCATGCTTTCAGACTTATTCCAATTTATCTTATAGCCCGAAATCCTAGAAAATGATTCACAACATGTAAGTAATGCTGGTAAGGAGCGTTCGGGGTCAGTGAGCACAGTTAAGATGTCGTCTGCATACAAAAATAACTTATGTTCACTTCCCCCTGCCTTTACCCCTTTGATATTTTTGTTTGCACGAATTTTTAGAGCTAGCGGCTCCAAGAATACAGTAAAAAGCAATGGAGACAAGCTACATCCTTGTCTCATTCCTCTTGAGAGGTTAAAGAAGTCTGACAGAAGTCCGTTTGTCATTATTGTGGCTCTTGGACTGGAATATATGGTCCTCACCCAGTTGCAGAAACCCGGTCCAAATCCAAACTTTAAAAGTACCTTTAAAAGGAAACCCCATTCCACCCGGTCGAAGGCTTTCTCCCTGCTAGATTTACTCTTATGCATAATATGGACAAGTCTCCTCATGTTGTCTCCCGAGCACCTGTTCTTGATGAAACCGACCTGATCACTATTAATAATAGTAGGCAGCACATTTTCCAAACGTGAAGCCAGTATCTTAGTAAAAATTTTGCAATCTACTCCTAGAAGGCTAACCGGTCGATAGTTTGCTGGATCGGAAGTGTCTCGATCGTTTTTAGGGATTAAAGATATCAGCGCATCATTAAATGAACTTGGCAAGGAGCCCAAGTGAAGCGCTTCCACATAGACCTCGTGCAAAATTGGAGTTAAAATACCAATATAAGTCTTATAATACTCAATGGGAAAGCCATCAAGGCCTGGCGACTTCCCATTTTTCATAGATAAGATGGCAGCTCTAATCTCTCCCTCTGTTATAGGGGCATCTAGTTTATCCTTTTGTTCATTAGTGAGTGTTGGAAATTCTAAATTTGAGAAAAAATTGTCTCCATCTTTGTCATTGATAATACTTGCTGATGTATATAAATTATCATAAAATGATTTAAAAATTGAATTTATTTCTTTTGACCATGTTATAGTTTGGTCATCCTTTTTAATCATTGCTATATTGTTCATATTATCTTGTTGTTTCAGCTGTCGTGCTAATATCCTACCATTTTTTTCACCTCCCTCATAGAATTTTGTTTTGAGCCGAAATAAGGCATACTCAGCTTTTTTATTATAGATATCATGTAACTGATATTTCATTCTACAAATAGTATGGTATTTATCAGTCGAAAACTGTTTTGCCAAATCCCTCTCTAACTTGTGTATTTCCTTGTCTAATTTCTTCACTTTTCCTAAATGATCTTTCTTAAGTTTTGTAGCATGTGCAATTATCTTGCCCCTTATAAATGCCTTAGATGCCTCACACACGGTCGCAACTTTTTCTGTAGAACCCATATTTATATCGAAAAACATTTTGAGATCCTCTGACAGTTCGCCACTAAATGTTTTGTCCTGCAAAAGCATCGTGTTGAGCCTCCAACGTCCCCTCTTTGACTGGTCTGTGTTTAAATTAATATGCAGCTCCACTGAAGCATGATCACTAATAGCAATAGCCCCGATTTCACAATCTACCACCAAGTCCACTAATGTTTTGGATATTAAGAAGAAGTGTATTCTCGAGTAAGTTTTATGACAATGAGAATAAAATGTGTAATCTCTGGTAGAGGGGTTTACCATTCGCCATATGTCAACTAAACTAAAATCCTCCACCAACATGTGTATTGCTTCCCTGTCCCAGGGTGAGGACCTACCTCTTGAAATGCTTTTATCAATTATTCCATCCATCACCTGATAAAAATCCCCTGCCAAAATAACCTGACCTTCCCTGTTCCCTATTATGCTATTGATCTCATGAAAAAATCCTGGGTTTTCTATATTAGGTGCATAAATGTTGCATAAAATTATTCTTATACCATTAATGAGGGCTTCAACACGTATAACACGGCCTTCTTTGTCACTATATTTCCTTATCAATATAAAGCTTAAATTTTTGTGTACAAGAATTATAACCCCATTTCGCTTGCTTGAATATGAGCTATGTATTACTGTTCCTACCCAATCTCTTTTAAATTTCTTTGCCTCTTCTTCCCCTGCAACATGTGATTCTTGGATAAATGCTATATCGGTGTTTTTTGACTTTAAATATGCTAGTACCTTCCTCCTTTTAACTGGGTCCCCACATCCCTTTATGTTCCACGATGTAATATTTATGTATCTCGTCATTTTATACAACAAAAACAAATACTGTGCGCTTCAAATATAATGTACAGGCAATATAAAAAACTAAAATAGGTCGGCCCAAATAAGACGACTGTTTTAGAGAACAATCCGAACATGAACAAAACGAACACACCCCCGTGTGCTACCTAAACTTTACTTGGTCCGTGAGACAGTCTCTTCTCGACCGACAGCAGCACACCCCGACCCAGCCCTCCGCCCATGTTACCTCAAATAGGATTTGTAGACTCCCATACACTTCTCTTTTCCTTCATGTTTAGGACCTTTGTTGAAGAAATCTGTCCGCCTCCTTCGCATCGGCAAACAATTTCCTCTGGTCGTCCCATGTAAAAACCAGTGTAGCCGGGTAGATCATCCTGTGTTTCACCTGTAGCTCACGGAGACGTTTCTTCGCCGGGCCAAATGCCTTTCTCTTTTCCGCCAATTCTTTTGTGACATCCTCGAAGAAAGACAACTTGTTGCCTTCCCAGTCAAAGCCCCTCTTCTCTCTGGCCAGCTGTATTACTTTCTCTCTAGCAGACGAGCGTAGAAAGCGGACAAGAACAGCCCTGGGTGGTTTAGAAGCGTCTGGGATAGGAATTGGGATCCTATGGGCTCGTTCAATCTCAAATTCACTCCCCGAGAGACCGAGCGCGTCTGCCAATATCGTCGCAACGTAGTTGGCCATTTTTCCTGGTTGTTCCAACTTTTCTTTCAAACCAACAATACGGACGTTGTTTCTGCGACTACGATTCTCCAACTCCTCCACTCGTGACCATAATGTCTGCAGTTTCTTGTCGCATTTATCCAGCTTTGGCCCAGCACGAGCGTGAGCATCCTCCAGGTCCGATATGCGCTGTTCCGCCTCTACCAGCTGTGTTTGCACTCTCTCCACTGAGTCTTTTGTTGTCTCCTTGATTGTAGTCACATCCGAAGCCACTCGTTGGAGCGTAGCATGCATTATTTTCATCTCTTCAAACATAATAGCACTTTCAGACTTTGTGGAAATGTAATCTTCAGTCATCCCAGCTGATGTAGCCTCAACTTCAGGGCTCGGTGTGTTGCTAGCTAGCTTCTTCGTAGTTAGCCTCGTTGTCGTTGCTCCTTTGGAAAAGCTTGCTTTATTCGTACCTGACATCTTCGCAAACTTCCTTCACTTTGAGGAAATCTCACCCTCAACAAAAATCATCCAAATACTGTCTTTACATGAAGTGTATGTTTCTAAAAAATAAGAATTTAGGCATGGGTATCGGGAGCAGGTCTAGTGTGCAGCCATCACCTTCGGCAGTCCCACGGGACCCAGTCCGGCCAGTGTTTTTAATCACTGACAGCAGAAACCAAACCAAAGTAAAGCTCAATAGTTAGAGAAAGTCAATGAGGACAGACGGAGAAAAGGGGAGAGCTAACAAGAAGGACAGCATGAATATAAGATGTAGTGAGTCCACGAGGGGAGCAACGCCAGCCGCCACAGTGAGCAGGATTCAGTCATTGTAGTGGAGTGGTGTCCACTCAGACAAGAACACTTGGAAGCAGTGAACAGAAGGAAGAAGGCCTTGACCAGACTGGAGACTCATGTGGAAGAAGTGGAGGAGAGAAGTGCCTGGCTGGAGAAACACAGAGTAGACATGGAGAGAAAGCCAGCAGAGATGGAAGACAAGGCCAAGCAGTGAGAAAGGTCAGTGGCCTTTCTCCTACACCAAGAGGCTCAACTAGAGGCCAAGTGCAGCCATTTAGGAGCAAGGTCAGGAGACACAACATCAGGATAGATGGGAGAAAAACGCCACCGCTGGACTCATCCAGGAGTTTATTCACACACAACTACAAGTCCCAGACCACATGGACATACGTAGTGAAAGAGCTCAGCGCTCCCTGGTGGCCAAACCCAAGGACAACACCACACCGCCACGGGCACTTACTGTTGGCCTCCTGGACTATCAGCTGAAGGAAGACGTCAGTCAGAAAGCATGGAAACCAGAGACTACATAGGAGGAACGGGCCTCCTACTTCAAGCAACAATACACCACGGAGGTGCAGAGGAAGAGGAAACCAGAGCAGGACGTAGTAAAAGCACTAAAGGAGAAGAAGGTTCAAGCACAGCCTCCTTATCCTGCACAGCTCAGAGGCTTTCTGGACTCTGGGACCAAGACTTTGGCTTCACTACTGGAGGCTGCGCCGCTGTTCAAAGAGACGCCATCAAAAAGATGAAAGAGCAACTTAGGAAACACCTGAGAAGCTGCAGGTGTGCTGTTCACCAGAGAGAAGCTGCCTCATGTCTCTGCCTCTGGGACTTCTGGGGCTCATGTTCTTCTCTTATAGTGTCCTTCTAAAGGAGATGCTAACGCTCATTGTTGCTCTGCTGTTTTCTACACTTGTTTTTTCACACAGGTGCACAGTTGAAAGCTTTGAAATCAAACAGGATCAATCAGCTCCATCTAATCTCTAGTGCTTCAATCCATTCAAATATTTAATGGTGGTTAATCTCATGAATGTCAGAGTTAACTCCTGATTCATCACATATTAATCCCACATTTATATCTGTTCTAAATGTCCCTTCAATGATCATTTTATACTCTTATCTCCATCGTCGCCTGGTTTAGACGAGGAGGAGGCGGAGAATTCCCATCAGCTGTGTGTTTGACCATCAGCTGGTGTTTCAGACTGGATGTGCTCCGATGAGAACTCAGTTCACTCTGACAACACACAGATAACTTGGGTCCTGTCAGTCGTAGGGCTGGACCCCAACATCTGGATATCCCAATATTCAGTCGCTGTGGTGGCATCCTGATCATCATTTTATCATGTGCATGGCACGCTCAATATTAATAAATACACCAGTATCATTCTCTTAGAGGAAGAAATAACAGATACAATGGGACGGTATGTTGTGACAGCAGCTCCACAGGAGATACCACTGGATCCTGAGTTCCCAGTTGCAGATTTAAAACTGTGGACAAGATCACATCAACATTTATTTGGTAAAATAAAACAGCTAGAGCTCAGAATAACGTTCTTCTTAGTTGGAAGGAGAAAGGAGGTTTAAATGTACCAGACTTAAAACAGTGTTAGTGGGCAGCACAGCTCAGGGCTACGACACAAATCACATTAGAAACCTTCAAAAAGCCAAACTGTTCTTTCAGTGACGACCTGTTCTGTCTGGTTTAGCTCCATATGACAGCTTCATCAATGATGGAAAGCTAACGCTAGGTTCTGCTGTCAGTTCACTGGAGGATGGTTCTGGTTCTGGTTCTTTCTAATGTGCAGCTCAACATTTGTGTTCCACAGTCAAAGGACTAAAGAGAGAAGAAGAAAGCAGACGTCAGCATGAAGATCCTCAGTGTGGATCAGTAGAAGATCAGCCTGATGGCTGCAGCTTAGTGTCACCACAACTTTACATCACATTCATCTCAGCACACAAACTAAACATGATGTCTGACCTCAGAGTCTTCAGGCTGCAGTCTGGACTCTCCACAAAACCACACAGATGTTTCACTCCTGGATCCTTCAGGTAGTTGAGACTCAGGTCCAGATGTTCCAGATGGGAGGGGTTGGACTTCAGAGCTGAGACCAGAGAATCACAGCTGATCTCTGACAAACTGCATTTCTCCAATCTGAATAAAGAATAAAAGATGTGGATCAGATCAGTGATGATCCATCAGATGTGTCTCTCTGAGTTCCTGAGGCTCCACTGCAGCACAAACACTGTGGAAACACAAACATCCTGACTGGATGTGTGGAAGTCAGACTGCTGAAGCCTCACATCACTTTAACATCAGCTTTACATTCAGACACACAGCAGGACTGTGGATTCTGTCCTCCATCTTGGATCCCTGCAGTCAGCTGATCAGGGCATTTATTCACAGACGCTTCAACAAACTAAAATGTCTTCAGACTCTTTTCACAAACATCCTCAACATTTATCAAAGCAAACCTAAAACTTCAGTCAACAATGTGAAGAGAATAAATTCACCAACAGTCAGTGAACTGACCTGAGAGTCTCCAGTTTACAGTTTGGACTCTTCAGTCCATCACAAAGATGCTTCACTCCTGGATCCTTCAGGTTGTAGTTTTCACTCAGGTCCAGTTCAGTCAGATGGGAGAGGTTGGACTTCAGAGCTGAGGCCACGACTTCACAGTGACTCTCTGAGAGTCCACATCTAGAAAGTCTGTCATGACACATAAATGATAGAACATGTTGTGATGAGAGAGGACACTTACTGCTTCCTGCTGAGAACATTCAGAGTTTCTACTGAGACTCAGGATGTTGGGACTGAGTTGAGCTCAGTCAACAGTTCCAGTACAAAGATGATGATGTCTCTGCTGTGGACCTGCTGCTGTCAGCTTCACCTCCATCCCTGAACATCTACAGTCTGCTGTCAAACGCTACACAATGGAACTGATCCTGGACAACATCACACCTGGACACCAGTAAAGATCAATACCAGGACATATTCTGATGTGATGACAGACGACTGGGTCAACTTTGGTCCTCAACCTTCTTTTGGAGCTTCTGAAAAACTTGTTCAACACTTTTTATCTCTTCACTTTCTGCAATAAACAACAACAAAAATCCAAAAGCTGAGGCCTGAAAAAACAGATGTCAGTGAGCCAAGGCAGGAGGATCCAGGTACAAAGCTCCTGTTTCCATAAAGCTTCACTCAGAGAACTAAAGACGTGATTGTTAAGAGTCCAGAGAGCTACAGCAGTCCCATTCTTCCCAGTATTGATCCCCCTTCTCTTTCTGGGGTCCCACTGAGGATGTCATCTTCTCCACTGAGCTGATGGACTTGATTATATGAAGAAGAAGGGCAGTGGTGGGGGTGTCCTCTGAAGCAGCACTTTGTTCTGGCTTTCTAGCCTGCAGCCATAAATATCTTTGTCCTACCAGAGGCTATTTGTCTCTTTGACACAGATCACTGGGGATTTTTCACAGGTAGAGGAAAGGAAAAGACAAATGTGCTTTCAGGTCCAGAGTCTCTGATCTTAAATGTCCCACTCCCTTCCAGACAGGCTGAATATGTGGACATGAGCTAAAGATGAGAGCCTGGTCGGCTGAAGCCGATCCACACTCCCTCCAGCAACAACACAGGGACCCACTAGATCTGGACTTTTGGGAGGCTGTTAGAAAGAACGGATCAGATGTTTCCAACAGAAATCTGTCCAAAAGAAGGAGTCAGTGGTGGAACACTGAGCTAACCATGCTTGATGCCACTCTCCTTCTGCTAATGCTATGTTCCTATCTGTTTCCCAGCGTTGCTTTACAGACAGCTGATTGTTGTTCATTGAAGTCAGACCCTGATGTAGTTTGTCTACAGAGGCTTTAGAATGTTCTGAATTGTACGCATCAATAAGTATCTGTGTTCTTCTTCAGGGTTCAACTCAATCAGTGCTCCCTATTTCCTGGAAAACAAGAGGCCCAT